>JAAAKG020137824.1:0-12804 GCA_010014905.2 Druon quercuslanigerum
CGATTGCGGGGAAACGTGTAATACTCACAGGCAGTATCTGCATCAATAAGTCTGAAATATCGGCCAACAGCGTGGCAATGGTCCTCTCCCTTTGGTCAGGGACTGTAACGGTCTCAACCCAGAACATTAATAATAATAATAATAATAATAATAATAATAATAATAATAATAATAATATCTCAGAGTGTCAAGTTTGCGATACTGGGAGTTTGTACTAGATTATCTTAGAGTGTCAGCTTGAAAATCCAAGAATATCCAGGTGGAGTATAGAAAATGGTTCAATCTATTATGTTCATATACTCAAAATGAATATCTCTGTTAGTAAAAACAAATATCGCCGATAATCAAAACTACAATGTTTTATAATTGAGCAGAGTATTTGGGATAGTCAGATCTTTTTCTATCACTAAAATAATTTTTATCACGTGATGTGGGTATATTTCCAGTTACATATATCATGTGTTATTGAACTCCTATATTAGTTTTTAATAAAACGGAAAGAGTAACTAGAAATACCTTTATTACGTGATATTTCGGGTATGTGGCCAGAATAATTAAATTTTTTAAAATATGTAAAATATTAAGAAATTGATTAAATAAGTGAACTGTAACTGTTTAAAGTAAAATATGAATGTTTTATTTTTATACATAACAAATATACGCGGGTAAAATTCACACATTTCTGTTAAAATAATTTTCAGAGAGGTATTCAACCACAGATAGAACTATGGTGTTTTCGAGCTTCGTGCACCAAATTTTCTCCCGACTTCAGAGCGAGTCGGCCGTGAAGGTTGGTCGAAAGATATGCTTTCAGGCCCTGCAAATATTTTACATTCAAAATTATATAGATTACAGAAAGAAACCACACGATTTTCAACAAAACAGGTGAATTTTTAACAACAAAAATTGTCTACGTTAAGAAATGAATTTTCAACACAAGAAGAACCCGCAAGCCGACAGAGTGGGTCCAAAGCCTGCGCTTTAGCCCCCACGACCATCGTCCCACTCTAAATTTTTAACTTATAAAATATATAGTATGAAGTTTTAACGAGAAATGGAATCGTCAAATTTTTTGATAAAAGAATAAATTTTCGACCAATAAGATTAATTTTCTATCAAAAAATGGGATAAAGAAATAAGTTTTAACAAAATATAAGTAAATTTTTTACAAAGTTATAAAATGTTAAACAAAAAAATGAATTTTTCAACAAGAAGATTACTTTTCTACTAAAAATACTAATTTTGAAGAAAATAGATACATTTTCAACAAACTTATTAAATTTTAAAGCCAAAAAGACGAATTATCTACAAGAAAGTTAAATTTGCAACCAAAGAGATGAATTTTCACATAAAATGATGAATTTTTCGACCAGAAAGTCAAATTTTCAACAAATACAGATTTTACAGTTCAAAAAGAAAAGAAGTTTATTCAAATGATTGAATTTTAGAGGCAATAATTTTGTACGTAACAGTTAATTTTTAGCAGAAAAAACTTGCACTATAATCATGAAATTTTTATTTAAAAAAGTTAACAAGAAAATTTTACTTAGGAATAGACCGATGATATGTTGGCTGCATTGTCAACTCTTCATGAGCTCTACGTAATTGTGTCCTATCGATTTTATATCCAGAAAAAGAACGTTAAAGGGCAAGAAATCATATTATAGATTAATTTATTTTGAAAATAATTTAAGTGATTAATAAAATAATCATACTAATACAACTTTAAACACTATTTTTCTAACTTGTCTAGGCATCTAGTTTTTTTCGAGAAAACGCTTTATAAAGGGGTCCTATATAACATACTAAAAATGTTACTTCAAACTCGAGGGGGAACCCGGTTTTTTTTTAACATTTACAAAAATCACGTTCGCGTGGACGGTTGCTTCCCATTGCATTTTAGAGCAGAATCTCCAACAGAAGAAAGAAAGAGAACAAAATTATGAGCAAATTTGGTAAAAAAAATAATACGCTATCTTTAATAGGTTCCGAGTTATGGGACATTGAAAAGGCCCCACTTTTTCGATTTTCGTCGAAAAATCGCTAAGTTTCACAAATCACTGTGAACCTTTTTACCAAATTATTTTACGGAAAAGTTTTTTATAGATGAGTTAAAGTAGACTCAATGTGCTGTGATTCCAAAAAAAGAACAATATTATAGCTCTATTAGGTCCTAAGTTGTGACCACTCAAAGTTGACTATTTTTGCCTGTTTTTAGAGGCAAAAAAGTGGAGTTTAGGTTTTTCAAAATAAATCGTGTCAGTTTTGGTTTGCGTTGACGATACCAGAGAATGAAATAGAATATACAAAAATCTGCCTACATCTAAAAAAATGTCTTAGCCCTATTAGTTTTGGAACTGCGAGGTTTCAAAAATTCCATTTTTTGGCATTTTTGACGAAAAACAGAAAAGTTTCATTTTTTGAAAATACCTCGTTTCCTGCAAGTCCCACGATGAAATTTATGTAAAATAAATAAAAATAGAGTCAATTTAGCGTAATTTAAAAAAAGTGTTCTAGCCTTAATAGGTCACGAGATAGATGACCTTGGAAAGTGCACTCTTCCTGTATAGAGGCACATGAGCGTACCTCAAAGTAGAACTACGGCCATATTTCGACATTTCTGTCCCAAGTGGGTTTGTAAAATTTATTGTTAATGCATCATACGTCTTTGGTCATTGATAAACAAATAATTGTTTAAAACAATATCTTTTCTTAACAACTTTTGAGTACTTTTTTAGTACTTTTGTGGCAAAAAAGTGATTGTAATTGATTGATAATGTAATATATATTTTTTTTATTAATAAACAAATAATGGACTAAACTCTTATCTCAAAACTGTTAGTTCCAAAAGTTCTCGATACTTCTAGATTAGGTACTGGAGATACTTACCATTCAGTCACAGCAAATCACGGAAAATCACAGAAAATCGCAGATATAATTTCAAGTATGGAACACACTTCGCAAAACGCAAACTTATAATAGAGATAACCGAAATAACCTCCTCTTTGGTCGCGTTCTTGAGGCGTTGTGAAGTTTGCGCATTATTTGACGATGCCATTGTCGAGTTGATTATTCTTGATAGTGAATTAGGCCAATGTCGAATGGTACAAGTGAATGAAAACAAAATATTTAACTTTACCATCCCAGAGTTTCGATTTGATCATCCCTGATAGTAAGTTTGACACACTGGTGAGGTCTCAGGGAGTGAAGACATGGTATTTAACTTGACCATACTAGAGTGTCGATTTCATAATCCCTGGCACTAGGGCTGATTCTTTGCAGATTCTCAAGTAGAAAATAAAAAGAGAATCTCTTTAACTAAAGAAAATAAATTATGGATTGTACATGATACATTCTGGAAGGTCAAAGTGACCATTTAAATTTTGACACTCAAAGTTTGACTATCTATTTTTCTGTGTGTAGAAGCAATATTTGTTGCATTTTTATCTTGAATTTTATGAAAAAATAAATATGAGTTATTGGTCGGGAATTTTGCTCCAAATTTTGTATTGTAATTTATGAACGACCCCTATGTTTATAGTTTGGAAAGGGCATTGCTGGAAGTCCAATCGGGTTCCTAGATAAAAATAAAAAGCAATAGAAAAAGGAGAAAAGAAATTACATAAAAATGGCAATCTCTTATTTATGAAATATTAATCTTAGAAGTCGGTTTTGCTGCGAGATTAGAGTTAATATTGATATTATAATGTTGTAATAAAACTAAAAATTATTAACCATACATATTTCTCGAAAAAGGACCCCGCAGCAAATGTACATGAAATGGCTTTCTGTCTATTTTTATTAAACTTCGTAAAATTGTAGTTCTCAATGTCTCGATCAAAAGTGTTATGGGGCACAAAGTCCGAAAATGGACAGTTTTCGAGTTATAGAGGGTTAAACATCCAACCCTTTTAAGAAACATTACCAAATATCCTGAAAACTGCAGTTCTGCGAAAAAAATGTTCCCTATGAAAGTTATTGGGCTCTAACGGGGAAATGCAAAGGAAGTCATGGCCTTAAGACACAGGTCATTTTTCAAGGTCATTCAATGTGAAATTGTCATTTATTGCTAATATTGAGCCAATAAAAACAAGATATGCAGAGGAAATCAATATAGAACCCATAAAGGCAAGAAATGAGAATGACTTAGTCAATAACCAGCCAATGAAGGAAAATCATGAGAAGGATATTTTCAATATCTAGCCAATTAAGGCAAGGAAAGAGTGAGATTTAGTCATTATCTAATCAATGAAGGCAAGACATCCGCGAGACTTAATCAGTATCCAGACAATAAAGGCAAGATATGAACAGGATGTTATCAATATCTTGCAACTGAATGCAAGGTACATATGTGAAAAACTTAGTCAATATCCAATAAAAGAAATGCAAGACTTGGACATAATATTGTCAATACTTGGCCAATGAAAGCAAGAAAAGTGCGAGATTTAGTCATTATCTAATCAATGAAGGCAAGGCATGAGCGAGACCTTGTCATTATCCAGCCAATGAAGGCAAGATATGACCAGGATGTTGTCAATAACTAGCCAATGAAGGGAAGACATGAGCGAGATTTAGTCATTATCTAGCCAATGAAGGCAAGGTTTGTCCAGGATGTTGTCAATATCCTGCCAATGAAGGCATGAAATGAGCTTATCTTTATTGGCTGAATATTAGCAATAAATGACAAGTTCACATTGAATGACCTTGCAAAATGACCTGTGTCTTAAGGCCATGACTATCTTTGCATTTCCCCGTTAGAGCCCAATAACTTTCATAGGGAACATTTTTTTCGCAGAGTTGCAGTTTTCAAGATATTTGGTCATGTTTCTTTGAACGGTTGGATGTTTAACCCTCTATATCTCGAAAACTGTGAATTTTCGAACTTTGTGCCCCATAAAACTTTTGATCGAGACATTGAGAACTACAATTTTACGAAGTTTAATCAATATCGACCGAAAGCCATTTCATGTACATTTGCTGCGGGGTCCTTTCTAGGCACGCCATTATCGAGAAAATAAATTTGTATAGTAGAAGTAGATAAGTAAAAATACTGCCAGTCCCAAGCCTGGAAAAATTTTGAAAAGAAAATGTTGTGAAAGGAAGAGGACTGAGAGAATGAGAGAATGAGGGAAGCGTTAAGTAGAGAGGGAAATCAGTTTCAAAGAGGAAACGTCGCTTCAACGAAATACACCGCAACTCGAGTGCACCGTCATAGACAGTCGTTAAAGAGTGAAAGGCGGGAGGCACTTTTTCGCCAGTTGACTAGTTTCAGTTTTTCCTTCTTTCTAAGTAGTCAAATAAAACGCTGAATTTTACATTGACATTCCAAGTCAGATTCATAACTCGGTTTGAGTTCGATCGTCAAAGTTCACGCAAGCTTTTACCAGTTAGTTGCTAAAATTAATGTTCTACCGGCTTTCAGTAAAAAATTAAGTTTTTTTTTAATTGAAATAAATAGCAGAAATGAATGAGAGGGAAATATGTGGCTAATTTCTAAGGGCGAGCAAAAAGCTCGAAACTTCGAATCGAGTCGACGCGATTTGTTTCGAAGCGAGTCAGGCTCGGGTATGCTCGAAAAATAATTTTCGAACTACTCGAACGGTTTCGAGTTCTCGAAGTCATTCGAAATTGATTCGAAATTGACGAATGAGAAATTTAATAAACTGGCGGGTTTTCCGTGTATCAAAGGCTGGCTTGATTGGACAAATCCTTCAAAACTTAGCGTGGCTACAACATTTAGGTAAACATAAAGACAGACGCCGACAAAATGTAGTTGTTTTTGGACTCTGTGAGTGCCGAAACGAAAGATCAGTTAAAAACCAGAGATTGAAAATTTGGACGATTATATTACAATCTCATTATTATGAAAGTAACAACCCTAGGACTGTACCTAGAGGAAGCTGGTTTATATTTTGAATTTTTTCAAAATTTGTTTGCCATTTAGGATACAAAAATCTTGAAATTTCAATTATTATATCAAAATCGCTGTTAGCATTCTGACTTGAAAAAATTCTTGTTAATTTGAAATTTTTCGAGAACCTGAAACTTTTGAGCAGCTCAAAAGTATTCGAGTAATCTAAAGTTTCGAGTTCACGTTGACATTCAAGTACTCGAAAACGTCAAGTACTCGAAGATATTCGAGTTTTCGAAAGATTTGAGTTCTCGAAGTCATTCGAGTTCTCGAAGACATTCGAGTACTCGAAGACATTCGAGTACTCGTAAAGTTTCGAGCTTTCTGGAAAGCTCGATCTCGACTCGAACTGGATCGAGCTCAGCTCGACTCGACTCGTTTGAACTTCGAGTTTCGAGTTTTTTGCACACCCTTACTAATTTAAATATTTATTTCACTTTATTGAGATAAAACATGGTTAAATAATATTTCGTCATTATTCTGTATGAACTCTGGTTTAGAAATGAGTAATTAGATTAGTTTATTTATATTCTAATATTACATCGTTCAAAACATGCCTGCATAAAAAAATTAGTTTTGTACATTTTGCTGCCAGTCGTAAGCCTGCACTGTAAAAAAATTTCTGGGGATTTTACATCGCTGGGCGATGGACATAAAGGGACCCTCGATGGACGGTGTAAAAAATTACGTCTAGAATAAAAATTACGGCTGCACCGTAAATTTCCATCCATGAACATAAAACTCCACCTAGTTATGAATTGTACGTACTGCTTCTGTATTAATAAGAACTCTGTCTGTAATTTCACGCACCGTGGATTTAAAACTCAGGTTATGGATGGGAAATTCTGGTTATGGAAACCAAGTGAGGTTATGTATACCTCCAAAAAGTCTAAAACTGCAAAATCAATGTGACCGTATATGTATAAATAATAATAACTGAAATAGACTTATCGTAGATCAAATAATTTGCTTCACTGGGCTTCACCATGCAGAAAAAGATTACAAGTACTCGTTTTCGTACGCATGTTATATAGATATAAAAAGGCGCCAATTTCCCATGAAAGCCACACTACCGGCCACCCGTCCACGTTTCATTATGCAGCATGATTTTGCAGGTTATATTTATATGCGCACGTGAATATACTAATCATTTTAATCATATATATTTAGCGCTAAAAGTTTGATCATAGGTGACTTTCCTGAATAAAGTGATAAGTAATTTACATTTGAAAACAGTGAAATTACTAATGTGAATTGAAAATTACAAAAAGGGGAAACTAAAAATAAATTCTCATGCGTAAATTTACCGTCATGTCGTTATTTTATGCTCACTGAACTGAGTATTTCAATTTCCCTTCGGAAAATTCCTCCGACCTACAATGCGGTTTTACATCGCTGGACGAGGGTCCCTTTATGTCCCTCGCTGGTCGATGTAATTTTACACAGTTGCCGTAAAATCACAACAACCGTCAGGTTAACTTTACAAAAATACGTAAATTTACTCTGACGGAAAGTGCTAATTTACGGATCTCACGTAATTTGCACCAAATTTTTTTTTACAGTGTGAGTAAAGTGGGAAGGAAAATTCATGGGAAATGCGAATCGACCGTTCGACGGCGAACGTCGGGAAGCAGGCAAGGTGTTAGCATGAACGGGGGAGGAACCATCCACTGTGTTTCACCGACCGATCCGCAACTCGACTGCAGCCGCAGCCGAGCGGTTGTGATAGTCGTCTTCCTAGGGCCGAGATACGCGATTACACAGTCAAAAATATTACGCAATAGCATGTATTCCAATTGAAAACGGTTCTGGCGGCCCTGACTGTTTATGTTTCGATCCCCCCGAATTCAGTCCAAAGCTATTTGAAGGCAATCCCCGACACTGGACTAAATGCGAAAGTTTAGTGTAATTTTTTTAATTTTTGATGGGTATTTCTTTAAATACTCCTGTCCTACACATTATTTCTAAATTAAATACAAAATTCTTTCATAATTTGGTACAATTCTGCACAATCGTTAATTCAAAATTTTTAACAATATTTTGTTCGACTAATCTAAAGTTGTTCTCTTTGCTCAAAGATTATGCCACAAAATTTTCAGATTTTTCGGACAAGATTAGATATGAAAAAAATTATTTTTTATAGACATGTATTATTAAAAATGTAAAAAAATATTCATGTCTGAAAAGTAGCTTTCCTTGAAGAACAACCAACCTCTGCGTGATTCAAGAAGTTTATTTTTCGCAGAATTTTATTTGAAAAAATTTGTTTAAAAAACATGAGAAGTTATTGGTCTTTCTGTCGTCGTTGCTGGCCACTCTTTTTAATTTGAAAATTCTGTATTTATAGAATATATATTTATGGTATACATAAATGCAAACAACGTATCCCGATCACTTTTTATAAGGATATAAAAATGACCAAAGTTATAGCATTTTCAAAATCCGAAAAAGCAAACGAAAATGAACATTTTAAGCCAAACAACGCACGATCCGAAAATAAATAAATTTACAAAGTAATATCTTGTAAACTATAAGTCACAGAGGGTTTAAGTAAGAGTCATTTTACAAGGTTTTGTGCGACATAGAGGGCCTTTTTGACGAGTGTAGTTTTAGAAGTAGTACAATGCGTGAATAATACTTTTTAATCACTAGTGCGTAAAAACTGCATAATGGTCCAGGAGTTTTTTGTGTGAATTGATGCAAAGAAATTATGTTTATTATTTACTTTAATGCTGGTGCACCGGATAAATTTTGATCCAGCAAATGGTCTAAATCTATAAATAAGCATATGGTGCTCTTGCTCGAACTTAAAATTAACCCAAAGTTTAAATTTTTTTCCAAAAAAATTCCTGGAGAGGTCTATATAGACCTTTTTATTTAAGGAAATTTCCAGGACGCATGTAAGGAGATATTCAAATGTTTCGGTAATGTTAACAAGAGGAGAAAAGAGAAAGGAATGGGCAAAGTTCCTGTTACTTTTTTTTTTACTTTTGGAAAGATGAATAAAATATATTCTCTAAAAATGCACCTTTTTCATTTTTCCCAATATTTACAAAAAAGTTACTGCTAAGATAAGGCAGTGATCCTTTCAGTTTTATCCGAGCAAAAAAGATGGTGAGGCCGAGAGAAGTTTTTTTCCTGAGTTAATTTTACAATTTTTCTCGTAAATGATGCAAGATGCCACGAAAGATCAAGGGCAATTTAAAAAAAAAATTTTTAGACGTGCAAACCTTTATCTTGTCATTGTTTCTTTTCTATCGTTATTTGCGAGAGAAGTAAGAAAGCGCATTTAAAACTTACAGAATATTTCCTTATAGAAGGCCAAACTTAACAAAACATTAAGAAGATTGGTTTGGAAGATTTTCAGACAAATCGTCATAGTGTTATTTATTTAAAACATTTTTGAAATTGTTCGACAGATTTCGAAAGAAGACCATTACGTGATCTTTTGGAAATTAAAAACAACACAGAGTTTGGCAATTACTCTGTTCTAAAAAATGTAGGGCACAAATACGGACCCCTATTCAAATCGTATTTAAAAAAAATCAAATTTGGAGTTAGGTCGGAGTTTGAACTTTTACATTACGTGATACCTGGACGACAATTAGGTATTCAAAGAAGCTGTGTTTGAAAGAGAATGAGGTAGGATAGTATCGGGTGAACGAGATGGATTTCACGCGTGATATTATGTCATATATAACGATTTGTATGTTTAATGGAATCATCCCCGGATCCCCAGAAGATATGAATACGGTTGGCAGCCTTCTTGTCGAGACACGAATTTAATCACGTAATCTGTTTTCACTGGAGAACTAACCAGAGTACATAATTTTTATAATTTCAAGGCACCTTTTTTAAACATTACCCTAATTGGTCCATGAATGAAAAATCAACGAAAAAGTCATGCGTATTCGGGAAACAAAAAATCGGACGTTAAAGTATCTTTAATTGGGCTCAATTTAAACTATATGTAAATGGGGGAATAAAAAGAAGCATATATTTCTTTTTGAATTGACCAATCCATTTTTTTGTTTCTTGTCTTAATACATTCGTATTGCATACCAGAATCAAACAAAAAATCGGGAGTGCCAGCACCTTTCGGTTGAGTTGAATATCAATCGAGATTAATTTACATTCATATCTCGTGCGCTGACATTGACATTGAACCATGGAATTGCCACAGGCAATAGCAATGTTGTAATGAGAATTATCAATTTATTTTTCTAGAGTGATAAAAAGAAGATATCCTAAGTGGAACGAGGTTGCAATAAATTACATTTTTTATTGTATATTCCAAGTCGAATGTCTTATTTTTGCTTCTTCATAGAGGGAGGTTTGTAATGACCTAAATATTCAAATCTACTTTTTTGACATATTTGACATAGCTCAACTCCAGCAAATATAAAATGCAATTTTCAAAAAATGTCCGTATATTTGTAACTTTTTTCTGTTCGCTATATCTCGGAAATTTAAAAGAGACGATCATGAAATTTGGACGAATTGTAGGTCCGACTGATATCTATTTCTGATAGGATTTTGAGTTAGATCGACCATTTAGAAGTAGTTTTTTTTAGTTTAGAGATTTAGAAAAAATTACCTTTTTTATATAAGAATGGCTTTTTTCATATTAAAAATATCACAATGTGATATCTAGCGTATTTATTCGCATCTCCGAGACGCATCGATTGCCCTATTGTTGAACCTTTTATGACCCACCAGTATCGATTTATGAGGTTTTAAAAAAATGTATATTCTGTTTATGTAAGAACTTTTTTTATGTTAGGAATACTACAGTGCTGTATCTGACATGTTTGTTCCCGTCTTCGAGACTCGTCGAATGGCCTGCTGATGAATCTTTTATAACCTATTATCATCTAGCAATGTCGATATACCAATTTATAAACTAAATTGTTTATCTTATCAGAATCAGGAAAACTTTGTTAATATTGGGAATACAATACACCAAAAACTTGTAAGACCGGTCTTCGTTACTTCGGTTTTGGCGTACATACCTCACACTTGGGATATCAGCGCCTCCGTGGGCCGAGCCCTTTTCAGCGCCATACTGCTGTCTTTTCCTTCGCTGCTTTATACCTGCGTCGACTGTTTGTAAGTTCGCACAGTGCCCAGAGCAGTACGGTCTTACAAGTTTCTAGCGTAGTTGATATATTAGATCTCGTCTTTGAGATCCATTGATTGTCCAATTAAAGAAGCTTACAGGGCCTACCGTAACCTACTAATATCGTTTTTAAATTTCTCAACATGATTATTTACTTTTTCTTTAAAAAGATTTTTTATAAATTAGGAATATTATTGTATTAAATTAAATTGTATTAAATGTGATTGTTCGCGTGTTGGAGACGCGTCGATTGACTCATTAGCGAACTTTTGATGACAATTCTTGATCAATCAATAGCGACTTAGAAATTTAAAAAAAAGGTTACAGAACATATCGATTGCCTTTTTGATGGGATGTTTGACTTTTACATTCATATCAGAGAAGGTACAGTGAAACTCTGATATATGGCCCCCTGATAACCCTGATTTATACGCGCTATTAGTATTAGATTTATGTAAAATTTGCCCCCCCCCCCTTTTTTTTTGTCAAATGTCCAAGTTTTGAGGCCCCTGATTCCGAAAAACAAGTTTTTACGAATGTGTCTGTCGGTCTGTCTATTCGTTCGGTGATGGTTTTTTGTTAGCACTTTTTTTCAAGATTAAACAATTTTCTGTACGGTTATGCATAGTATGCAAAAAGACGAACAATTTATCCTAATTACTATTTTTGATAAAACCCAAATTTTCCAGAGTTATAGCATTTGCACAATTCCAAAACAAACACGAAAATGAACTTTTTTTAGCGAAATAACGCACGCTATGGAAGGGATACTATGTGGCTACTATAAGGATATGCTGTAGAGTATCCTTTCCGTTCACTCGGTCACCTGGGGAAATAATTACTTTTACGCAATGAAATTTTACCATTCAGCGTATTTAAATCTTTTTGGGATTGCTAATTTCGAATCCGAAGTCAAAATGTTAAAATTAAAAATGTCGAATCCAATATGGCCTACAGATACCCTAAAATAAAGCCGATATGACTAATAATTGCTCCTTGGGAGTTTTCGGGGTCGTTGATTTCGAATCTGAGGTCAAAATGACAAAATTAATCATTCTAACATGTGGCAATTTTTAGTCATATCGGTTTTGTTTTACAATTTTCGTCCACCATATTGAACCCATTATTTTTAATTATGACATTTTTACTTCATATTCGAAATCCGCGACTCCGAAAACCCGCAAGTGGTAACTATTAGTCATATCGGGTTTATTTAAGGATTTTCGTCTGCCATATTGGATTTTCCATTTTTACCTCAGATTTGAAATCAACAACCCCGAAATCCCCCGAGGAGTAATTAGAGTCATATCGGCTTTATTTTAGGACATTTGTTTGCTATATTGAATTCCCCATTTTGAATTTTGACTTAGCATTCGAAATCAGCGACCCCAAAACTCGCTTTTTGCATCCAAAAATCTATTTTAAAACATGTGTAGCACGTAAAAGGTAATACTTAAGCGCTCATGGTGATTGATAATAGAAATTTTAATTAAAAACTGTCAACTTAGACATCGATTTTTCAGGTTAAAATTTTTTTTTACATTCTCTCTATTTTTCCTATATTCTGCCAAAAACATCACTTTACCCCACTGTGCGCTTTAAGTCGGAGTAACAGGAGATGTGCGGGATGTGCGATGGACGCTAAATGCGCTCAATCGTGATCAATCAAAAGCCTAGCGAGACGCAATCTAGCTTGCAACCGCCTCCCCCCGAACTCCCCGCTTGCTGTACGTTACCATGAGGGTGGTGATGTTGTTCCCCGTATCAGACCGGT
>JAAAKG020137825.1:0-12804 GCA_010014905.2 Druon quercuslanigerum
GAGGATACCGAAAATGTTGATTGTTTTTACGTATTTATAACGGCTTAGAAGATTCTTCTAGAAATTTACAATTTTAATTTGTTATATGAAACTTTTTAAGGGTTATACTCATTGAGACCCACAGAATCTGAATTTGTAAGTTAAAAATAACTAATTTAATAATAACAAATTTTTCATTTATCAATTTTAATCTCATTTATGAGTAGAAAAAGGTAAACGCTGTCTTGCTGAAGCGTTGCATTCAGAATAATTAATATTTTCAGATTTCAGCCTAAAAGTGAAGATTATTCTATTTTTTTGGATGCGCGATTTTTCCATCTGTCCAAAATGCCATTATAAGAATAGGATATCTCGAAAACTAATTCCCTTCTAGACCCATAGCGACCGCTGCATAGTTTCTTATTCCCGAAAAGAGACGTGTTTTCAATATATTTAATTCCTTCTAATTGTATCGGTAGGCAAACCTCAAAGAGATGTTTTCTATTCCGTTAAAGTGGTCATATTTTGAGTTTATTTAAATCCTTCTAATCAGTTCACAAAATATGTGTAATAATTTGTTTTACTTCCTTCATGTGGCATATAAGTTTTGAAATTTTAATTCTCATGAATTCAAGCATGCCTTTCTACTGTTAAGATTATTTCCATTCACACATTTGAAATTTATATTTGTGTTGAAAGTATTTTATAACCAATAAGCGAAATATAATGTTCAATTATAAAACTAGTACTACAGTAAGGAATGTTACTAGCAGTTAAATTTAATACATGTAACACATTTAATACTGTGGTACAAATAATATTAAATGTAATAATAAAAACATGTTTACATAATTCCGATTGACTTTTTCCATATCGCATACAAATTAAAATTTAATACAAAATATTTTTTAATGATTAAACAACCCAGAAATTTCAATTCAATCTAGCGTTTCCAAAGTGAAATTATTTTTAGCTTTTCTATTCCTTCTTTTACATTCTTCTACTTTTTAATTTTTTTTAATACGGTTTCGTTTAATTTTGCTAACTCGATTGAGGGCAATAGGGTTTGTATTTTTTCTTTTCTCATTGGGGGATTTTTAGACGGAGGAAAAATCGCGTATTCATGGGAATACAAATTCTTAAATATTCTGAAGGCAACGCTTGTTACTGGGCAGACATCGATGTCTTGGAGGCGAACTCAAGACATCACCAAGTCGAACTCAAATGGAAGCATTTTTACTTGGGAGACATCGATTTTAGTCTATTAAATGTCGATGTTCTTCTCCCTTCATGGACTCTTCCTAACCTCCTCTAAAATTACATGGACCACATCTTATATTTTCACAAAATGAGCAACTATATATGTTCCACTTCGCTGAAATTTCGTCTCTCTATAATCTGTATTAATAAATGGCGATAGATACAACACTCGAAGCAAAAGTAGCATATGGTTGATGGATTCTGTTTCTAAAACTATTCCTTAAGACAATGTTGTGTTTAGAAGTATTCCTGTAGCACTGGTGTTTAGACAGATAATGCAGAATTTTTTCTTATAATGCAACTAAATTCACGGTTCACTATAATCATATATAGTTATATAACTGAAAATGCAATTAAGAAATCGCGATTGTTCGAGAATTGGGCATTTAGGCCAATGCGTAACTTGATACGTCCAGCAACATGACTTGAGACAAAAGACAGTTTTCTGGAAATCGACAGAAGATCGCGACATTTATGTTACCAGAAGTATCAACCAGAATAGTTTCAACCAGAAAAAATCAACCAGAGTTAACTAACTCGAATTTTCTAGTCATATTAACCATAATTTCGAATTAAAATAAGTAGAATTTTTTTCATCAGACACGTCGATAGCAACTTTAACTAGAACGTTTTTTTTTGAGTGAGGATTTTTAAAATTATGCAAGTACTCACGACTTTTATTTTCCGAAGAAGAAATTTAATAATCCTACACTTGTAAAATTTTATGATTGTTTGGAGGACGAAGGAACTTTTACCTCCAAAGAAGGTTCTGCAGAGAGTATATAACACTCGGAGGCCTCAGAGATAATTGAGACAATTACCACTGATGATGGAGAAGTAAAGGATATGAGAGTTTGTCCGACATATTGTCGATTACCAACTAATCGAGGAACATGACAGTTTAAGTTTCACCTTTCTTTCATTCTAAGGATTGGCGATAAGAGTATTTAAAAAAATGTTTTGAAATAGTCCGTGAACCACATAGGTCGGGCGCTATGACCTAAAAGACTCCTAAAATTTTTGTAATTGATATTGTGCAGAACGTTCTCCTGGATCCAACAATATAAGGTGCTTTCGCGAATTCATGGCCGTTCTCTAGATATTTACAATTAAAATTTTGTTCACAAATTATGGTGTTTTACCTAAAATTATCGAAATTTCAAAAAAGAAATTGTTTTTGAACCTTTAAGGTATTATTGAATTACACAATTTGTAACCTATGCAATTTTTTTCCTCTCTGATAGTTTTGGCAAAGAATGCAAAAACAATCATGTAATAAAAATCGATTTTTATGCATTGTTTATGGTTTATATTGCATGTCCTTCTTCAAAACTATTTATATTATTATAACCCGCATAAAATTTCTTTTGCATATTTTTGCATCTGATTCATAGCTTAGATATAAAAAAAACTAGTTTTACAACAAAGTTTATTTGAATCCGATTGTAGCCGACAATTATTAAAGTTTTCACATTTCATTTTATCATTCTGTTGAAGGATCCATGGAGGGACAAAATTTATCTGAAACTTTTTTCGTATCCCGAATAATTTATGTAAGAAATAAAAAATTATGAAAAAGAAAGAAATATTTATTTTGTATTCAAAGGCTAAATAATGTGCATGTATAAAATGTAATGTTTAAAACTTTTCTAATTATTAATTTCAAATTAAATTGTATCGAACTAAGACGTCTAAATTTACAATTTTTATAAATTAACAATTTGAAAAATTTATGGTCAAAGAATATAAATTAAAAAAGATAACGTTAAAAAGAAAAAATTGTCTTCTTGCAATTCAGAAAAGCAATTATTAACCAAAATCCCCTCCCTTCCAAATCAATCAAAATGTTAAAAAGAAAGAAGTACCAAGAGTTCATCTCTTCCAACTCAATAAAATTGATAAAAACAAAAGAAGGGCCTTTTCCAGTTTCGAAAAAAATTGATAACTAAATTTAATGCCTTCCAACTCAATAAAAATTTAAAAAATAAAAAATTCATTTTTTCCAATTCTTTAAATATTGGAAATCGAAAAAAATTCTTCTTTCCAAGTCTATTAAAATCTTGAAAATGTAAAATGTTCGTCTGTTAACTCAACACAATTTAAAACTTAAAATTTGTTCATTTATAACTAAAAAGAAACATTTAAAATAACAAATTTGCCCGCCTTCAACTTAACAAAAATGAAAAAAGCAAAAAAGTTCCTCTTCCAATTCAGAAAAAAAATCAAATACCATAATTTGTTCCCTTTCTTTGTTAATTTAATAATTGTTGAATTTTTATTTATACATTATTTTCGAGGTATAAATATTTAGCACTCTGAAATTTAAACTATTCAATTATTTTTATTTTAAACACTTCAGTTTCAAATAGTTTAGTTTTGAATATTTTATTTATAATTACGCATTTTATATGAAC
Organism: Druon quercuslanigerum; assembly: GCA_010014905.2. Classification (NCBI taxonomy): domain Eukaryota; kingdom Metazoa; phylum Arthropoda; class Insecta; order Hymenoptera; family Cynipidae; genus Druon; species Druon quercuslanigerum. Next base: position 3,654 of record JAAAKG020137825.1, read on the forward strand.
AGTCAAATATTGTTGAATAAAAATAATGTTTTTTTATTCATTTCATAGTTTTCAACTTAAATGGTTATAAAAAAAGGAAATTTAATTATAAAACGTTTAATCATAATTGTATTAATTTGAAATTATTTTAAACGTTAAAATCTCCATTTGGCTTCATTCTTCAATTGATTATTCATTCAATCAATTGAAGATCGTCTTGTAAAATAAATTATTGTTCCATATAACGTATTGTAAACTGATGGTTTCAATCACTGAAAAATTTAACAATTAAACTCATGATTAAAAAAAAAATTTTTATCTGACTTACATACATATCAAATGGAATTATATCATGTAATATATGAAATTTGTGATATTTGAACTGATTAAATTGAATTTTATTCTAAAAATTGGTACAAATTTAGGGTAAAAAATTAATTAACTATCAATTCCCAGCCCCTAGTTCCTGTTTCAAAAACTTAACCTTGCAGATAAATTCAATTTATTATGGTAGAGAATATTTGCAATATTAAATAAAAAAATAAAAAAATTGTATTGATATCTGTCACGAGTGGTTTGTTATGACCACGATTATTGTGAAGAACCTTCTGGAAATTATCAGTAAACTTGCATATTGTTATTAAAGGATTCCGAGTGGAATATTTTCAATAACATATATTTATCTTTTAAAAGCTGTCGGAAATATACCACAAGAATTAAGTAAATAGCCTCTAATGCCTAATTTGCAAAAAGTTCAAAAAATATAATGTAAAAGAAAATACCTTGTATTACACAATATTCTTGTTTATATTTTTTATCAAATTCAAGAATTTCTAAACCAAATGCGTAGAAAAGAATTCAATGAGTCAACTTTAAAGTGGATTTTCTCTAGACTTGGTGATCACAGAAATGTTCAAACTCTGCGAATCACCTTATCTGTTCATTAAACGGCCTATTTATCTACTACTTGTTCCGATATATAAGGACATGAACTTGTATGTCAGTGGTTCAGCGGATCTACAATTTGCACTCTGAGGTTCTAGATTTTATAGACATCTAGGTATATCGCTTATCGAGAATCAGAACAGGGTGGCCACTGAAATCTCAGAAATAATTCCCGGACATTTCCAGACTTGTTTAAAAATGTTCTCGAAACGAGATTCTGTTGAAAGTTAAAAACGGATGCAAAAGTCTTTTCTGATTGTAGGCGTATCAAATTCTAAATACACAGAATCTACACGTATATCTTTTATACTCAACCAGATTGATTCTAAACAGCGACCTGTACGATATGACTTATTCCATTCCAACTTAACATGGTGATGCGATTCGTACGTGGGTAATCTATTATACGTCTCTTATGAATCAAAGATAATACCTGAATATTTTAGACAAGATATCAAATGTGCAAAGCTCAAAATTAAGATTTCGCATACAATTAATAAATTAGTGAAATATCTCGAAAGAAGTCGAGGACTTGATGTAGGTAACGCAAGAATCAGTAGGATGGTCATCCTTATTTTATTTTTGTAAATTCCCTCTGAGAAATGTTATTTTGTAACAAAAGGATGTTTCTTGACGTAATTGGAATCAACAGGCATCCTATTGCAGCAAATAATTATCATTATGCGACTAAATTCACCAAAGAAAGCCAAATAATTCTTTTTGTGTAAAAAATATATTCATATGGTCCAAAACTAAGCAGGCAAGATGACAATGCTTCTGTTTAAAGAAAACTTTTTCTCTGAATGTTAGTCTACTCCCACTTGCAGAATTTGTTCATACGCCCCAAAAAAGCAGGTACACCAAATTTTAGACAAATCGGTTGGCATTTACCCACCAAACATTATTATTATTGTAAAATATTGAAGCACCTCAATTTTCTCTCAGGCTTCAGATGTTTATAGCCCAATATGTTCAAGGTATTTTTTTTAAAGTTGCATGTTTGAATAGTTTGCACGGGAATGGCCTGGTATAAATTATCAGCCTAGCAAATTTTTCAATGCAATTAAGTAATCCTACAAAAGCAGTATTCTTAATTTGACTTATTAGGCAAAATCTGGTTTTTAATTCAACCATTCAGGAGCTAGGTTACAGCGAAGGACATTGAAAAAAATGGTTTAGCTCTCCCAGCTAGACGTTTAGCTGGTTTTCGTCTTGTAAGAAAATATAGCTGTATTACCTAAATTTCTAGCTGTCTATCCAAAATATCCAGCCGTTTTGACTAATTTTGCCGTTTAGAAATTTTCCAGCTACTTTATCTAGATGATTTATAGATAATAAAATTTAGCTAAACCAGCTAGATTACAAGATGAAATCCAGCTAAAACAGAGTGGTGATTTAGCGAACAATTTAAAATACTCGGTCATTTCCTGGTTTTTCACGATCAACTTAAAGTAAAATATTCATATTTTCCGCAAAATGCAAACATATATTTTAAGTCATGACGTTCATTCTGGACACCCTTTAACGAAAAAGAGAAAAACATTGCTAAATAAATTAACTTTAAAATAAATGCTTACATTTTTCACTAAAAATATCAATTTAAAGAAATGGAATAGTTAAACTTTCAGTTGAGAAATTAATTTTTAACAACAAAAAGCACAATTTTCAAAAAAGAGCACAATTTTCAACCAAAGTGATGAATAATCAAATAAAATTATGAATCTTTAACTAGAATATTAAAATTTAAAACATAAAATATGAATTTTAACTAAAATTATGAATATTTAACTGGAACACTTGAATTTTGAACCAAAAAGATGAATTTTTAAACAAAAATATTTACTTTAAAATAATAAGATTAATTTTTTACCAACAAATTTTTTTTCAACAAAATACATAAAGTTTGACGAAAAAGTTGACGTTTTAATTAAATTAGACAAATTTTAAACCAAACAGTTGAATTTTAAATTTTAAAAATAATAATTTAAAACCAAAAATTGAACAGTAACATTTTTAATTCAAAAAATCAATTCTAAATCAAACATAAAAGTTTTCAACTAAACCAATAAATCTTAAACCGAAATAGTTGCATTTTCAAACAAACAAAAATTAGTTTTTACTGAAAAAACATAAATTGTCAACAAAAACTTAAAAAATTAAATTTAAAGTTAAATAAATTGATGTTTAACCAAATAGTGGAATTTTCCAGCTTAAACTTCGAATATTTTGGAAAACAGTTGTTTATTAAACCTGAAAGCATAGATTTTTAGCCAAATACAGTCAAACCTGGATTTAATATCAATTTTGGGACTGAGCATGTCCTGTGACATTAAATCAAGAGTCTCGGAACTATTTTGTCTCTATCTTGTTTCTCTCTCTGTGTTTTGTAAAGTGTGTGTGAGCACCACAAATCCTCCCTCAGCTCCTCTCTCACATTTTTAACAACAAAAACCTGCCGGCATCGCGAGCACATTCTCGTCAAGCGCGGCTCGCTTCGCTCGCAAGTTTGAGCGCACCTAGGGCGCGCGTCTGTTGAATCTCGCGTTTCGCGCTCGGATACTTCTTCTTCGAATTTGGAATGATTAAATGAAACCTTATCAAAAAGTTCTCTTTTATATCGCAGTATTTATATGCGTCTTTATAATCTGAATTTTCTACTTAATCAAGTATAGGTAAAGATTAGTTTGCTCAAAGCTCTATAAGCTTTGACGTACACATTCTCATCGTGATACTCGCGTTGCGCGCTCGATTTTTGACAGACATTGGTAAATGTATATTTTCTGAACCACGTTAAAAAAAATAAAAAAACTGCAATCCTTTTTTCACTTATTTTTCTGTATCTCGCAGTTGTTATGCTAAGAATAGGATTTTCGTTTTCGTATTATTTTTTATGGATAAAGCAAAATATCCTACAAGTCTTCTTTTAGATTTTTCTACGTATCTCGTGTCTTTTGACGTAACAATGGAATTTTCGATTTTCTGCGATAAATAAAAACAAATTTACGAATACTACTGGAAAATAGTTAAAAAACATTTTGTCGGATTTTTCAAAAGCTATAATTTCTCTTTGAGACTTTTTTTCGCAGTTTGCGTCGTTTGGCCATTCCAATACTTTCTCAATCATAAATGATGAGATTGTAATAATTAATTACAAATTTTTATTTATTTCTTTCTGCAAATAACTTTTTCTACTAATTTGTTTTCGTAAATTTCGTTGTTTTTCCACAAATTTGTCATTTTTATTTTTAATTCGATTTTTATGATTAAAACCAAAACTACGTCTCCTATCGAAAAGTGAGTCATTACAAATTTGTTTCTCTTTTTCGGACAAACAATTTGTTTTTTATCATTCTTTTTTCGTAGCTTCTTTCGTTTTTTCCACTATTCTTTATTTTTTTATTTTCAACGTTTTTTTTCAGGAACAAAGCAAAAAGTATGCGTCCTATCAAGAAGTGGTTAATAATATATATATAATAACGAATTTGTAGATCTTTTTTAGTGTCACAATGTTTTTTAATTCATCTTTTTTCGAATCCTCCATAATGTTAGCAAAAAATTGTATTTTTGATTTTTCATTATTTCTTGTGCGATAAAAATTTGAATTTTTGATTTTTCAAGTAAATCCAAGAAGTTATTATGATAATATTGAAGGGCTATCAAAAATCAAGGTTTTTCTTTTCCTGACTTTTTTTCATATGGTGCGTTTTTTGGCTGAAAATTTTGATTTTAGATTTATTTGAAAAAATTTTGAAAATGCTATAACTCTGAGAATATTCTTTTTATCGAAAAAAGTAATTACGATAAATTGTTTGTCTTTTCTAATATTATAAATATCCGTACAAAGAATTTTCAAATTCCAAAAAAAGTGGTCTCAAAAATGTTCAAAATGCGCTCACTTTTTTAATTTTTATCGAAAATGGCTGGTTAATAAACTCATCTTTTCTTTTAGGGCCTAAAAAAAGTGTGCTAAAGACCGACTTAAACAATTCATTTTTTCGAGAGTTATCGTGTTTACGGACGGACGGACGGACAGACAGACAGACAGTAGTTTCACATTTCGGATAATTCTAATACTTTCTCGATCATACATGATGAGAATGTAAAAATTAATTTTTAACCAAAAAGTTGCATTTACAATTCAATAGTTGAACTGAATAGCAAAAGAGACGAATTTTCAACACGACAAGTCAAATTTCTTATAACCAAAAATATTAATTTTCTAACGGAAAGTATACATTTCAAAGAAAATACATTAATTTTTGAAGAAATAGTTGACTTCCCAAGCTAAAATTGAAAAGTTAAATTTTCATTAAAAATTAATTATCGACAAAAACAATAAAAGAATTCTTAACGAAATAATTGAATTTTCAACCAAAAATTGAATAATTAAATTGTTAGTTTAAAACATTAATTAAAAAAACAGAATTGAATTTGTAATGAAATAGTTACATTGTTAGCCAAAAAGCAAATTTTCTGTAAAACAGTTGAGTTTTGAAACCGGAAACATCACTTTAACTATAATAATAATAATAATAATCAAAATAGTGATGATAATAGTAATAATATAAATAGTAAATAGTAATAATAATATCAGCAAAATAGTCAAATTTTGTAACTAATAAGATGAACTTTTACCTGACATAATTTTTAGTCTAAAAAAAATGTTTACAAGAAAAAAAATGTCTACCAAACTAGGTACTTCGCAACTAAAATTATGAATCTTTAATAAACAAACAAAATGGTTTTTTACCAAAGTGATTCAAACTTTAACCAAATCATTTAATTTTCAATCAAATAAGATGAATTTCCAACAAATAATGCAATAGTAGTAGATATGTCAGCGAAAAAATACTTTAATTTTATATTAAGAATAGTTAAATTCGACAAAAAGACCAATTTTCAATCAAATAGTTTAATCCTCAACAAAAAAGATTATTTTTCATTAAAATAGTTGCCTTTTGATCTAAAAATCGACGAAATTTCTACTAAAATAGCTGTATTTGTAGACCAAAAATACGAGTTATGAAGGAATTAGTCGAATTTTCAACCTAAACAGATTTTTCTTGAATGTTCAATACCAAAACATTAATTTTTACCATAAAAAGGACATTTTAACCAAATTTCTGACTTTTTAAGCAAATAATAACATCTTGAAAAAAAATCTAATGATCAGGAGGAAGAAACTGAAATGTATATATATATATATTTATACTAGAAAAATACACTAGTGATAAAAATATGATATAAGGGTGATCGCAACAAATTTTCAAAATTCTTTAACTTGTACCAGGCAAATTTGTTATTTTCGCTGACCATTAGCATTCAAAGAACAAAATCCTAATCTTTTCAAAATTTAAAAATAGAATATTTTACAAACGCAATAAAACAATTTCAAATTCTAATTTAAAAATTTCAAATTTATGAACCTTGACAGATATGTGACATGGGCCAGATATTTTTTGAAAATCTCTGACTTTCCCTGGCTAATAAAATTCCCTGGCTTTTTTCTGATATTCAGGATTTCCTTGGCCTAAGGCTACATTGCTTGGTAAGTAACGTACTATCCAGTTTTTGTTTTTATTAATGAAACCCCTTAAAAACGCATTTTTAATTATTGATCTTTGTCATAAACCTCGTATTTTTAGATGGACAATATTAGGCTCGTCTGGGTTTGAGAACATATTTGCCGATCCAGTGTTTGTTGAGAGTTCACTCTCAATGGGCCATTAAAAGAACTATGTGAGGATAAGCATAAGGCCATGTTAACTGAGGTTTTCGACCTCCGGAAATACACTAGTCCGCTAGTGAATTACGTTAGTAGCTAGCTAACTGATAAATCGAAACGAGAATAAATCCTGCCTATAAATGACTTTTATACATTATATTTGAAGCTGCACTGATAGAATAAGTATTATTGATTTAACTATGCGATAGTAGGTTAGAAAGTTATGAGTACATCAATAATATAAGACGTATACTATCAACAATATAATAATTATACATCAATAATATAAGACGACTTCAATCATAAAGATTGCGAAATACACTTACCGAAATATTGTAAAAACAACTTATTCATATTTGTAGTACAGAACTGTAATATACGTATTGCTATTATATAAAATGTGTAATCCTATTAAAAATTTGTCTAAGCGAGCTGTCTCTAAAATTTTGCCGTTTAGCAATACCCTCTGTATGGCTGATTTACCCGACTCACTTTGTTTTGTTTACCACAGGCGCATCTCGATCACGCCTCCGCGTCTGTCTTCATAACCAACAAAAATTGGATGGTCAAAACAAACATCATGTATGGCTGTATCTATACCAGCAATAAAATATAATGAATTTAGTTATAAATATTGTTGTACCGCCAAATTATTTCTATCGCTTCGAACGCCGGCATTTCAATCCAGTCTCTCTGAATAGTGCCACTCAAATAACGACTCGCTTTTGTTGAATCAACGACTTTAAAGGAAGCAGGAAACTACTTTATAAAGCAATGAAGGGAAATAAAAGTACAGAATTTGTCAACATGTGAAATAGCAAAGAGGACATGCAATATGAGGCAAGCGGAATTAGAGAAGCTTTCAGAGACCATTTTAGGGGACAATCCGGAGATGAAGATATAGGAAACCACAAATGCGATGCAGAACACAATGCGTCAGAAAACTTAATTGAGAAAGTCTGTGTCACTGAAGTTAGGGATATAATCAAGAACTTGAAAAACAGTAAGGCTTCCGGGGTAGAAAGTATGAACGCTGAAATGCTTAAACACGGTGGCGAGTAGACACCACATAGACTGTGCGAACTGATAAATTTATACATCGAAATAGGAGAAGTCCCAGATGATTGGAAAAAAGTTATTATCGTACCAATATACAAAAGAAAGGGAGATAAAAGCGACTGCAATAATTACAGAGGGTTCACTTTATTAAGTACGATAAGTAAAATATACTCAAAAATACTTAATCGTAGGGTAATGAAAAAAAAGCAAGAAAAGATTTGGGAAGTACAAAGTGGGTTTATGCCTGAAAGGTCATGTACGGATCAAATATTTAGCTTAAGGCAAATCACAGAAAAAAGTTTGAGAGTGGGAAAAAAAGTTTTCTGCGGATTTGTTGACCTAGAAAAAGTTTTCGACAAGGTAGATAGAAGTAAACTTTGGGAAGTCCTGAAGGAGAACGCAGTAAATGGATGTATCCTACAAGCTATAAGAACAATATATATGGGTGTCAAAGCGAGTGTAAGGGTAAATGGGAAATTAAGTGACTGGTTCGATATTATACAAGGCATTAGACAAGGATGCGTTATGTCTTCATGGCTATTTATATTATTTATGGACAAGTTATGGACGAAGAAGGTGTGGATCTTGAAACAGTAAGGGTGCGTGGGTTAGCGTTCGCAGATGATAAGGTGGTCATGGCAGAATATATCGAAGACTTGCAAAGAATTTTGAATAAACTGAATGCAAGCATGAAGAGAATGGGCCTCAAAATTAAAGTAAATAAAACAAAAACTATGGTGTTCAAAGGAAAGAGTGAAAAAACAATATGCAAAATTGTATTAAATGATGAGATAATTGAACAAGTTGATAAATTCGTATAGATAGAAGCATGAACGATGGTAAGAAGGTTATTGGTAGAGCGGGCCCCCTTTTTAGAAGTAAAAAATATATCAAATAAGGCTAAAATGGCTATACATAATTCTATATTTGTACCGACCAGCAGCGAGATATGGACCTATCAGGAAAAAGATAAGAGTATAATTAACGCGATTGACATGAGATTCTTACGCATAATATGTGGGAAAACTCTGATGGACAAAGTGAGCAACGAGATAATCCTTGAATGAATGACTAACGAAACAAGTGTATTAAGGTAAAGTAAATGGCAGCGTGCCCAGAGGCAGACAGCGAAAAGAATGGTTAGAATGTGTGAATGAGACCCTAGTTAGAAGGGACATAAAAAGCCATGAAAACACGAGAGCCTGCATGAAAAAATGCATGGACGTTAAAGAAGCTAGAGAAGTACGTCAGGACAGAAAAGTATGGCGGAAAATAGTTAATAAGAAGAGTGTCAGTAGAATGAATGACGCCTGAAACAACATACCTTGGATACTAATGGACCCAAGTGGGGAACCTCACATGACGACTTTGTGAGGATCTTCACTTGGGGGGATTGCTAGAGAGATTGATCAGCAACCTGGGTCGGAGCAGTGTTGCGGAGTG
>JAAAKG020137826.1:5129-22527 GCA_010014905.2 Druon quercuslanigerum
TGGATCAAAGCCACCAACATTGGGAGGTGCATCAGCACCATCTAAAGAAGGAGATGCACCACCATCGTCTGAAGAAGGAAATGTAAAACCACCTCCTTCTAATAGAAATGATGTATCCCCATCACCTCAACAAGGAGTTGGATCAAAGCCACCAACATTGGGAGGTGCATCAGCACCATCTAAAGAAGGAGATGCACCACCATCGTCTGAAGAAGAAGATGTAGAACCACAACCAAAACAAGGAGATACACTAGTAGAATCTAAAGAAGATAATGTACCAGCACTACCTAAAAAAGGAGCTGTTAAACCACCATCTTCCAACGGTAATGATGTATCATCACAACCTAAACCAGAAGATGAACCATCATCATCTCAAGATAAAGAATCGCCAGTACAAACTAAACAATAAGCTAAACAACAAGCTAATAATAATAATAAAGAATAACTAATAATAATAACTATAACAATGCACCAGGACAATCTAAACAAGGAGATCTACTACCATCAGCTGAAGAGGAAGATCGGTCGCCACCATCTAATGAAGAAGCCTATCCTAAGGCTGAAAAAGTAACATAACGACGAGTGCAGAAAGTAGTCTACCACTGCAGTACATTTTTTTTAATCGCAATGTTAATAGTAAGATAGCGCCTTGGATTTCCGCAAGAATTAAGCCTTAAAATTTATATTTTTAACATTTATCTTATTTGTATATGTTGTGTATCATCCAAAATGGTTTAAAATAAATAAACATTATTAATGAGACTCTGAGGCAAAAAGGGACTTATACTTATGAATAGAGCTAGCCAAAATCCCCCTTTTGCGAGGAACACGAGGGAAGAGGATAGATGGGACAATTTCTTTTTATCTCTCTAAATCAGAAAATTAGAATTTAAAAAAAATTCTTATTCAAGTAAGAACTTTCTAAAAATTAAAATTAAATAATTTTACTTTGTTATTAGCTATCAGAAAATGTACCTGGAAAATTTGTTTTGTAATTTATAATCTGAAAGGAAAATTTCTTGAGTATTCAGAAATACACTTTCGCTACATTTAGAGCAATGAGCTTGTGTTTTTGAGATAAAAAAAGTTAATTGCGAGAAAAACGAATGATCCTGGCCACAAAAGTTATTGAGTCTAAAAATTACAAGATAGCTTGTTTAGCAATGCAAAAATAAAAAAAAAAATTAGCAAAAAATGTAATCATTTGCGTTATGTAATAATCGACATTGTATCTTTCATTGCTTAAAGATTTAACTATTTTCTCGATTTTTTTCAAATAAATTTTTAGCTAAGAATTTGCCTATTCCAGTTATGATTCAACATTCATCCTCTTTAGTGGAAAATTCAGGGATTTGATTTTTGTGGATGACTTATTAATTCACCTTTTTGGTCAATGTCAAAAAAAAATTGATTTTTTTATTTGAGTTCGCGTTTACTCTTTCGCCTCAGTTAAGCATTTTTGGAGGTTAGATTCATATTCAGGTGCAGCGAAGTAAATTTTGCACCTTATTTCAGTTTCATTTAAGGGTTCGAAAGAATGGAACCCTCACGTGCCATTAATTCTCTGATCTTGCAAAAACCGTCGTTCCAAAATCTGCACGTTGTCTTCATAATATTTTGAAATGCAATAAATAGATTTTATTTTTGCAGTGCATCTTTGGCCCATTCATAAAGCAATTGAGAAGTCGTGATTTGAATGCCAAGTGGTCATTAAAGACTCAATTTTGCAGCACCACGCTTCAAGTTGGCCATGGGACGTAGCGAAAAAATTCCATCTAGCTTTTACTCCAAAATCTTGTTCATGTTAGACAAGATTAATAAAGTTATACTTGTTTTTATATTGCGATGCAGCTCCATCGGTATAATAAATTAGTTCTATTACTGCGTGTCGTTTCTTTGATTCTTCAATCAATTTCTTGATATACAAATTGACAGCAGTTGCATCGTGATTGAGGCATTCAGAAATGATTATTTAACTTTCGTGTTTTAATTCCCTATTTTCTTGAAAGTAAACAACGAATAGGTGAATCGTTATTTGTTCATTACTCCAGTAATGATCTTGAACATAGTCTTGAATAACAGGAGAAAAGTTTTCGCCAAAATCACAAAGTATCGTAAAAACTTCTGGTTCTAGGGATTCTTTAATATCTTTTGAAAACTGCCTTTGCGCCTTTGCTAGGAAATCGTGCTTCAAAAGTTCAGGTAATTTGTCGCCTAATTTTTAAACATAGTCATCAGCTGAATCTACGATAGTCTTTAACATGGAACGGTCAGTCACTGTCCATTGTTTGTACGTAATTTGGTCGATAAATTTCTCATGAAACAAGTTTTTCAAAGACTGCTATTTTTTCAACTTAAGTACATGCGTTACATATAAGTAAATAGCAATTAGGCGTAGCAGTGCTGCATATAATTGTTTTTAAAATATCTCTGTAGGATCGAAGAAAATAATTAGCAGTCTCGGCTTCTGCAAGCTGATTCAGTCGTGCTCCAGATATCATCAGTTTCTGATTTTGATGGATTTCACAAACACAGACTGAATGCGTGCCACTACTGCCAGCCAAAATGCACTCTGTGGATCTTAATTCTGCAAATTTGGAAAACACGATATCGCAGGAAGGATGCTTTTCCTTAAATGTAACGTGTGGCTCTTTCAGGTTTCCCAAAAGTAGTCGCTTTTGCATTAACGAACGTTTTCCATCCTTTTTTACTGATATGCAGCCTCTTTGGACAAACATGTCTAGTCTGCATTCGTTGTCATAATAAAAACAATGGACAAGTGTTTCCATCTTTTGTAAAAGTCGTTTTCCTAATCTGGGATTAAGCGAGGAACCAATTTCATGTGCAGTATGAATATTTTTCGCATTGCGTGCCATACTGTATGCTACGCCAAACGTAGTTTGTATGCGACGAATTCCCCAACTAATCGGTATCATAGTTAAGAATTTCACTTTTTCTGATTTATTATTCGTTTCAGATAATTTTGATTTGAGTTTATCAACCAGTTCATTTATTTAGTTCTCATTATTTCGCCTAATATTGAATACTTTCTTTAACTCAATATCAAGAGCTTTCTTTATTTCTTAAACCTTAAGCTCTCGGGCCTTTATTGATCGACGATCCTTCGAATTATTCATCGGTGAAACTTTCAGAAGTTGAAGAATTTTATTTAAATTTAGGATTGCTTCCTCATCGCGAACCATTTGATTTTCATATTCTGTTTTTATAACATTTTCATTATCACCATTTTCTATCTCTGCTGCTGTGTTCTCTACTTCTTCAGCACATAAGTCATTCTGCTTATCGAGCTGATCGTGAATTGGAATTAAAAACTTAATATTTGCATCGCTTAAAAAAGAAGTTAAGATAGAAGGTCTCATTACATTTCTTATGCTGTGATCAGCATGATTAGAGAATGAAAGTAAACATGAAATGCAAATGTATTTTCCTATACTTTCGAAAATTTTTTTGCAGTAGAAATATCTTTTGTGATTTGGCTAAGTTTTGCTCTAACACTGTTTATCCAATGTCTCTTTTTGTTAAACGGATTATAAGAGCGAATGACTGGAGCCATGGCTCCAAATTCTGCCAAAAGTTTCCTAGTGTTTTAAAACTTAAACTCTATAAACGATTATAACAAAAAATTTTAGTCTATAACAGGAATAATTCAAGTAATAAGCAAATAATACAAACTTTTTTCAATACAAACTGAGTTTGTAAAGTTTTTCCGGTAATGTACAGATGTATTTATAAGATTTAAAAATCAACATAAATAAACTTCATGAGATTCCACATTAAAGTATATTTAGTGAACTGATAGGCTCCATTAAGATAGGGAGAAGAAAGTAAACAAAAACAAACGAGCACAACATGAACATCTATGACTATTTTCGCTGTAACATTGGCAAATCAACATCAATAAGCTTCATAAGATTAAGCTACAAGCTTTTTTTTCTAATAAGAGACAAAATCATGAGGAATAATTTAAATAAGAGAAATTTAAAAAAAAATTCAAGCTCAAAACGAAAAATCAAAATCAAAATTTTTTTGACATATTTTTATTTGAAATTTTGATTTTTTCACCATTTTTATAGAAAAAAGGGTACTACATTTTATTTGACATCTATAAATTTGATAAAAATCTGTTAAAACATTTCTGAGGTGGAGTACTTTAAAAAAATTCATCAAAAAAGTTCAAAGTGACGTAATTCCTACAATTGTGAAATTTTCTCAAAAATATTTTACCAGAATGTCTTACCTATCTAGCAGTATTATTTTCCTCAGTTAAAGGAAAATCTCTGATATTAATTTTCTTTTGTGAAAAATGTATTTTTTAAACTTGAAATTCTGTTATTTCATTTTGGTTATCTGTTTTATAAGTTTTATAATAGTATATTAGATATATATTTAATATCAATGATAGAGTATTGGTAAGTATTGGATTGAAAATTCATTTTTTTGTGTTTTAAAGCTTAATTATTTGAGTTAAAAATTAATTTCTTTGCTTAGAAGTTTAATTACTTTGTTAAAAATTAATTTTTTTTTCAAATAAAGTTTTTCGACCGCAGACCTAACGTTTTTGTTCACAAATATGGTGTGTTAGATTTTTAATCCCTTTCATAGAAAATGCATAATAAAAATGCAATAATAAAATTGACAAAGTGTAAAAATCCCAAATTGGAAAATTCGGAATAGTTTTTTTTTTAGTTAGAAAAATAGCTTTGAACAAAAACAAAAGAAGTTTTAAAATCTCTGAATTTTTAACAACAAAAAATGAATTTTTAACCTAATAAGTTTGAGAAAAAATAACATTTAGTGAAAAACACCTGAATTGGAAAATCACCGAATAATAAATTCGCCAAAACATAAAAATCCCGAATAACAAAATTACCAATAATGTTCTTAAAAAATATTATTTGAAAAATTTAATTGCGAGAAAAACAAATGATCCTGGCCACAAAAGTAATTTAGCCTAAACCTTAGAAGATAGCTTGTTTAGCAATTCACAAATTTACAAAAAAATAGCTAAAAATTTTAATTCTCGTTTTTTTTTTCAAATAAATTTTTAGCCAAAAATTTGCCTATTCCAGGTATGATTCAACATTCATTAACTATTTAGTTCACCTTTTGATTAAAAAATCACCTCATTAATTAAAAACTAGCTTTTTTTGGATTTTTAAAAATTAAAATGTAACTTAAATTTCTGTATCGAAAATTCATCTTTCTCAAGACAACTTTAATCTTATTGGTTCAAAATTCATTTGTTTGTAGATTCATTATTTTAGTCAAAATTTAATTTCATTGTTAAAAAATTTAACAAATATTCGTCACTAACCTTTTTAGTTGAAAGTAAATTTAATGGGTGGAAAATTTAACGTTCAAGTTAAAAATGCATTCAGACATTTAATAATTTGGTTGAAAATTCACCGTTTTCATTCCAAATTAATTTTTTTAACTGGAAATGTAACTAGTCTATTTTTTGATAAAAATTGATCTTTTTAAATTAAAATTCAAACTCCTTTGTAAAAAATTTACTCTTCTTGCTTCATAATTGAAATATTTTGTCAAAAATTCATCCATTTTCTCTAAATCACATCCTCCTTTTTAATAAAAATTGAATTATTTGGTTTAAAATTTATTTTTGCTATAAGATTCTTTATTTTAGTTAAAATGCAAATAGTCGTATAAAATTGCATGAAAATAAATTTAAAAGCATGTAATTAAATTTTCTAAGCCAACTTTGTAGGATTCAATCTAGCACTGATTTGTCTCCAAGTTCCGTTTTTATTTAATTTTGAAATAAGAAAATACGATATTGAAGAACATTTTTTTGTTTGTTTAAAAAAATAATTAGTATATTTCAAATCAAAATTTTTTATTCAGAAACACGTTCTGTGAATTATTTATATTTTGAATTATAAAGATAATTACTTTATTTTTAACAATTATATTAATGTTCAAAAAGAAAATCATTTTAATTATTCGAGCTCGGGAATTTTCTATTTCGGATATTTCATAATTCGACAATTTTCTGTCGGGAATTTTAAAAGTTGGGAATTTGGATTTTTATATTTCCATTAAATTCCCAATATATAAAAATACCGAATTAGATTGTTCATTTAAAAAAAAGATTTTTTACCTAAAGAAGATATCTTTTCATTAAAATCTGAATAACATAATTTTCGAAATAAAGGCCATTTTGAATCGAAAAATATGTATTACATTACTTAAATTTTTAACAAAACAAATAAATTTTTCACTAAAAAAGTAAATTTACAATAAAAATTTAAAATATTATTTAAAATTGTTCAAATTGGAAAAATCTCGAACAATACGTTTTCCAAAATAATAAAATTGACAGGAAACTTAAAAAATAAAAATAAAATTTTCCATAAATTTTGATTATTTATGAAAATACATTTTTTTCAATTTAATATCTTTTAAAATTATTTTTTGAATTCAAAACAAAAAAGATTGTTAAAAATTGCGTTATAAATAAATTTAAAAACACGTGTGCCTTTAACGAAAAAAATTCTCGTTAAACTTTCCTTAAACCTAATTACATTTTCCAAGCAGATTTTGCAGGCTTTAATTCAATGCAGAAGTTTCTTTTTAGTTAATTTTTTAAATATAAATCATATATTTTGTTAAAATTAATTATTTCCAACATAAAAAATTTGTTCTAGAACAATTTAATTCCCAAACTACAACGCAATTTAAAATTAATACGCAGTTATGAAATTTAGAAAACAGGGGTACTTAGTATGTCAGTAATAAATATCAACAAAGATAAATTTTATTCACTCATGCGATCCTATCAAATTATTCAATTATTCTCGAACGAAACATGCAATGGAAATTTTTCTGGCTGTTGAAGAACTGATATGAGAATAGAACACGTGAATATTCTCCTTCCAATGGTTATTGGGTAGTATATATATCGGCCAGGATTCTTCTAAAAATCATCAGTTTCAACATAATTCATCAGTTGGGTCGAAATTACAGAAGAATAGATTTCTGGAATTTTTAAAAAAAATGAGGTTTGTTATAGTTGCTGTGCTTTTCACCGCTGCAGTATTAATTCGTAAGTGTACTCAATTGTTATAAAGTTAATAAAAATAAAATTTTTTTTCCAGACTCTCCTAAAATGTCAAAAAAGGTTTGGAAACTCGTATAGCTACAATCTAGACTTTAGTAGAAACTCCCTTTTCGTCTTTTTTTTTTGAGTCGTAAACTCAACTTTTTTTCAACAATTCTTGTAATCTAGACTAATGAAAAATATTCAACTACTTAGAAAAACTTCTGGACTTTGTTCTTCGTTAAATGTTTCTCTAAATTACCTTTGCTGCAAGTGAATTGAAACTATTCTTTCAGTGATGGAAAAAAATTCGTTTCATTTTTCTAAATATTCATTACTACGATATTCCGTGTTTCTTTTTAAATTTTATCAACTAATTCTACATTAATCATAGTTTACACAGGCTTGTTAATGTTTTTTTTGGGGTTTGACAAAAAGTAGTAAAAAATTCTTTCCAGATGAATTTTCAAGCTTTTCAATTTATTAAATATATAATTCCTTCTTGCAGAATTAGGCTCAACCGTGCCAGTGCCAAGAAACCTTAACGGTGCCGAGCTACCTCGTAATGTTGATCCTTCAGTATATGGACAAACACAAACTCTACCACCTCAGCAAGGAAATGTCCCTCCACCACCTAAAGAAGAAGATGCTCCATCAACATCTGCAGAAGGATATGTAAAACCACCCCCTTCAAAAGATAATGATGTATCACCATCAGCTAAACAAGAAGTTCAACCAAAACCACCTAAACTGGGAGATGCATCAGTAACAACTCACGATGGATATGATGCACCACCATCTCAAGAAGGATATGAAAATCCACCCCCTCCTAGTCGTAATGATGGTTCACCATCACCTCAACAAGGAGTTGAATCAAAGCCACCAACACTAGGAGGTGCATCAGCACCATCTAAAGAAGGAGTTGCACCACCATTGTCTAAAGAAGGAGATGCAAAACCACAACGTAAAGGAGATGCATCAGTAACTCCTGACGAAGGAGATGAAGCACCACCATCTGAAGAAGGATTTGAAAAACCATCCCCTACTAATCGCAATGATGTTTCACCATCACCTTAACAAGGAGTTGGATCAAAGCCAACAACGGTGGGTGGAGCATCAGCACCATCTAAAGAAGGAGATGCATCACCATCGTCTAAAGGAGATGTAAAACCACAACCTAAACAAGGCGATGCACCAGTAGCATCTAAAGAAGAAAATGCACCAGCACTACCTAAAGAAGGAGCTGTTAAACCACCATCTTCCAACGTAAGTGATGTATCAGCACCACCTAAACAAGAAGATTCATCAGGGCAATCTAAACAAGGAGGTGTACTACCATCAGCTGAAGAAGTAGGTATGCCACCACCATCTAACGAAGAAGCCTATCCTAAGGCTGAAAAAGTAACATCACGACGAGTACAGAAAGTAGTTTAACGCTGCAGTACATTGTTTTTTAATCGCAATTTTAATATTCAGATAGCGCCAGGATTGCGACAAGAGCTAATCCTTTAAATTTATATTTGGAACAATTATCTTATTTGTACATTTGGTGTATCATCTGTAATGGTTTAAATTAAATAAACATTATCAATAAGACTCTAAGGCAAAAACGGACTTATACTTATGAATAGAGTAAGCCGAAATCCCCTTTTTGCGAGGAACCCGAGGAGCGAGGATAGATGGGACAATATCTTGAGTTCTCTCTAAATCTGAAATTAAGAAATTTAAAAAAAGTTCATACTCAAGTTAGAAGTTTGTAAAAATTAATAAAAAAAGTTTTCAGAAAAATGTTAACATGAACTTGAAATGCCATCGGCTTGAAAAATTTAAGAAAAATATTATAAGTTAAAAAATTCAAAAAAATAACTTTATTTTGTTATTAGCTATCAGACACCGTACCTAGAATTTTTTTTTCCTAATTTATAAGCTGAAAAGAAAATTTCTAGAAAATTCAGAAATAAATTTCACCTATATTTAGAGCAGTGAGCTTGTGTTTTTAAGATAAAAGAAGAAAATTCAAATGCGAGAAAAACAAATGATCCTGGTCACAAAAGTAATTTACCCTCAAACTTACAAGCTAGCTTGTTTAGCAATGGACAAATTAAAAGAAAATGAGTCAATGAATGAAAAATCATTTATTGACTAATTAGCTCAACTTTTTGGTTGAAAATTTACCTCTTTAATTCAAAACTAGCTTTTTCATTGGATTTTTTAAAATTAAAATGTAGCTTAAATTTTTGTATCGAAAATTTATCTTTTTTAATAAAACTTTAATCCTGTTGGTTCCAAATTCATTTGATTGTAGATTCATTATTTTAGTCAAAATTTAATTTCATTGCTAAAAAATTTAATAAATATTCGTGACTAAACTTTCTGCTTGAAAGAATATTTAATAGGTGGAAAATTTAACTTTTAAGTGAAAAATGCATTCAGACATTTAAAAATTTTGTTGAAAATTCACCTTTTTTCTTAACATCACATCCTTCATTTTGATAAAAATTAAATTATTGGGTTTAAAATTTATGTTTTGCTAGAATATTCATTATTTGAGTTAAAATGTAAATTTTTTGCTTGAAAACTTATTAATTTATTAAAAATTAATTTTCTTTAGTTAAAAATGTATTTTTCAAACTTGCAATTTAACTATTCCCTCTTCTGCGGTATCTATTCCATTTTTCTCAAAAATTTATATTTTTCGATATGTATTTAATATTGATGGTAAAAAACTCTTTTAGATTCAAAATCGAAATATTGAATTGAAAATGAATTTTTTTTGTGCTAAAGCTTAATTATTTCAGTTGAAAATTATTCTCTTTGCTGAGAAATTTGACTATTGTGTTGAAAATAATTTTATTTTAATAAAGTTTTTTGACCGAAGACGTAATGTTTTCGTACGCAAATTTGGCATGTTAGAATTTCAATTCCTTCAACAGAAAATTCATAACAAAAATGTAATAATAAAATTTCCAAAATTTAAAAATCCCAAATTTAAAAAATTACAAATAAATTAACTTTTAATCAGAGAAATAGCTTTGAAAAAAAAAAACAAAAAAAGTTTTAAAATATCTGAATTTTTAACAACAACGAATTAATTTATAACTTAATAAGTTTAAGAAAAAATAAGATTTATTAAAAATCGCCTGAATTGGAAAATCACCGCATAATAAAATTGCAAAATTATTAAAATACCAAATAATAAAATTCCTAAACAGTTTATAATATTACCGAACTAAAGTCATAAAATTGCCGAATTCTGAAATATTCGATCTAGAAAATTAAAATCATTTTCTCAAAAAATATTATTTACTGAATAAAAATACGATGATCCGATATCTTTCTCAATTTTTTTAGATGTTTAAAGTTCTTTTAAAACTATTATTTTCAATAAAATAACAATAGTTGCATGAAAATTGTATTAAAAATAAATTTAAAAACATGTGCTTTGTTAACGGAAAAAAATCTTCCTAAATTGTATCTGGACCTAATTAAATTTTCTTAGCCAACTTTTTTGGACTTAATTCAGCACTGATTTGTCTTTAAGTTCCATTTTAATTAATTGTTGAAATAAAAATTTCGTTTTTGAAGAAATTTTTTTTGTGTTGTTTTAAAAAATAATAAGTATATTTAGTTTTAACAAGTATATCAAGTTTCAAGAAGGAAATTATTTTAATTATTTAAATTCGGAAATTTTCTATTTCGGAAATTTCATAATTCGACAATCTTTTGTCGGAAATTTTAAAATTTGGTAATTTAGGTTTTTATATTACCCATAAAATTGCCAATATATAAAAATACCAAATTGGAACATTTCCAAATAATAAAATCCTCGATAGTTGAAAATATTACCTAATCTAAAAATTTTTTTGAAACTTTTCAATTCCTTTTATTTTAAATGCCATTTCTGACCACTTGCTACAGTATTCAGACAAAACCAGAAATTTTTTTATCGAGCCTATGAAAAAATGCCGATTTTTTCCGGTCGGGGGTGATTTAATTTGAAAGGTTGAAAAAGGTTTAAAAGCCTCAAAGGTTTATTTTAAAGAAGTTCCCAATTATTTTTTCAGTAAATAAAAGTTTTTTGTTGGGGGGGGGGGGGGGACCACACAAAATCCAAGGAAAATTAATTTTTTGAGTTACTATAATATGTAATCACGATTCCGTCAAATTATAGAATTCATCATCTACTTGAAAAATTATTATCATAAAACTCAAAACCCTCAAAATTTTTCCTGAACAGTTCCGGAAATATTGCAATGGAAGGGTCAAAGAATTACGAAAAATATTCCGGGAAGGTTCTCAGAAATACGTAATTCTCCGAATGTCAAGGAAGGTTCCAAGGAAGGTTTGTGGAATATTTGTGAAAATTTTTTGTATCATGTGACATTAATTAATTTATTAATTTATTTCCTCAAAAACAATCCCCGATCCTTATTTAGAAAAATTCTTCGATACAGTGCTACATAATTTTTTTAAATTAGAAATGAGAATCAAAAAATTTTAATCATTAATTATCTATATTTAGACTTGGCCTGAGAAACATAGTGTTTAGATAAACTCAACGGAAATTTTCTAGAACAATCACAGCAATTGATGAGTATTAGTAAATTTTTTTCGAGAACCATCTAAAGCGTCATATGGAGGCGGAAATTTTTTCTCAAGGTTGTAATTTCTGAAGGTTTTCGAGCATTTCGTTTCTTTAAACTTTTGATAGATAATTATCACAGAGGTCCAAGTCAGTATATATATATATATCTGAAATAAACACAATTTCTCGGTTTACTTACTGATCACGCATTATTTTATTGAATGTACGTGTCGTGTTTGAAAACATGGACTAAATTTTCGTAACCTTGCTTTTTGTTATTGTATAGAAATTTTATTACTGCTTTATTATGCCTAAATTTTTTAATTAAATTATCGAGACGCATGTAATGTAGGATATTTCCACACGAGGGTTATGGACTCATTAAAAATATTTGGCTAAGATTACCGATATTTGTTTTATCAAAATATACAAAACGTTGTACGAATGTTTTTTCTTCTTAAAAAAACAATTTCCTTATAAAGCATTTTTTACCAATTTTTCATACAAAATCTTAAACATAATAAAGTAAAAAATAAAATTTTGTGTCTAGTTCAGAAAATATTTTTTTAAAACAAAATTGCCGAAAATGTCCCATTCATTTTTGTCATCTGTCTTATTGTTTTTGTTTGCAATTTTCATTTTTCTCGAATTTTGTAAAACGAAATTTCCAGACAAGCAATTTAAATTCTAAAAAATTTATTTTCATACTAACTAATGTTATACGTGCTTAATTATTAATAAAGATTACGAAACTTTATTTTAGTAAATTAAAATTACAAAATTAGGAATTTTCATCATATGATTTTATTCGAAATGTTTAAAATATTATTGCCTAAAGACAACATATCTAATGTAAATAATTTTATATATTTAAAAATCATTCTATTTTTAAAGTGTTGCTACTACAATGTACAAAAGACCAGAATTATAAAATTATGATTGCAGGCAAAGCAATTGTTTAAATAGAAGGCTTTATTTTAAAATAAACATTTTAAGCTTCGAAGATTTTTAAATATTTCGGAACAAAATTTGGAAGATTATAAGACAATGTTTTATTAATTTGTTCAGTTTTAAAAATAGAATTAGGAAAAATTAGACTTATTTCAAGAGATATTTCAGAAATTGAAAAATTTTAAGAAGATTTAAAAATAATTTAAATTTCAAAAGACGTCAAAGAAATGTTAACAAAATATAGATTTTGGAAAATTTTAAAGTAAAATTTTGAATATTCTTAAGGATTTTGAAATGTTGAACGCGAAAGTATGAAAACATAAATTGAAGGTATTTCTAAAATTTATTTACAATCTTCCACATTTTTTATACCAATTTCGAAATCGTTTCAAATGTTTTAAAATATTATGAGATAATGGCTGATGATTTATTTTTCAAAATAGAAAATCTGAATTAAGGAGTCCTTGAAAAGCTTTGAAGTGTTATTGTGAAGAGTTTAACAAATTTATATTAGGTTTTAAATTCATAGAAAAAATTTTAAACTATTAGTTAGACCTAAAATTTCCTATTTATTATATATATTTTATATTATATACATTTTCTAAAATAGAAAATTATTTAAAAATTTCCCTAAAATCTCAGGAAAATTTTTGTATGAACTTAAAAACTTTGGAATTTTCTGAAAACTTCTTATTATTCGCCCGAATTCTTTGAAAAATCTACATTTTGTTTTTAATTTCTAGCCATTTTCTCAAGTTTAAAATTATATTTTTAACTTTTTAAAACTTCTATATATCTCTTAAGCTTACTCGAAATTTGTCCACAATTTTACAATGTTGCAAAATTAAAAAATTTTTCTTGAAAAATTCATTAATTCTATACCAAAAATTGAGAAAATCACTTAAAGCTTTTGGAATCTCCACGATTTTTTGATAAAATGAATGGTTTCAAATAAAGCATTAATTTAAATTTATGGAATATTTAGAATAAAACTGAATTACCTTCTAACATTTCAAAATCCTTAAGAATATTCAAAATTTTACTTAAAAATTTTCCAAAATCTATATTTTGTTAACATTTCTTTCAAGTCTTTCAAATTTCAATTATTTTCAAAAGACGTCAAAGAAATGTTAATAAAATATAGATTTTGGAAAATTTTAAAGTAAAGAATGCTTTATTTGAAACCATTTATTTTATCAAAAAATCATGGAGATTCAACAAGCTTTAAGTGATTTTCTCAATTTTTGGTTTAGAATTTACAAAAATTTTCAAGAAAAATTTTTCAATTTTGCAACATTGTAAAATTGTAGACAAATTTCGAGTAAGTTTAAGAGATATGTAACAGTTTTAAAAAGTTACAAATAAAATTGTAAACTTGAGAAAATGGCAAGAAATTTTTAACAAAATGTAGATTTTTTAAATAATTCGGGCGAATAATAAGAGGTGTTCAGAAAATTCCAAAGTTTTTAAGTAAATTCAAAAATTTTCCTAAGATTTTCGGGAAATTTTTTAATAATTTTCTATTTTAGAAAATGTATATAATATAATATAATATATATAATAAATAGGAAACTTTAAGTCTAAATAACAGTTTAAAATTATTTTTATAAATTTAAAAACCTAATATAAATTTCTTAAACTCTTCACAATAACACTTTAAAGCTTTTTAAGAACTCCTTGATTCCTGGAAAACCTGCAGTGATTTTCTATTATAAAAAAGTTAATCATCAGCAATTATCTCGTAATATTTTAAAACATTAGAAACGATTTCGAAATTTGTATACAAAATGTGGAATATTGTAAATAAATTTTAGAAAAACCTTCAATTTATGTGAACTTGTTCACATAAATTTTTTTCAAATCTTCGACAATAAAAAACTTCCTTATAAATTTTTTGGAAACTTTTTCGATGTATCTAAAAACTACATATATCTTTACAAAAATTATATTTACATAAACTTGCGATAAAGATACTTACAAAATAGATAGTTATTCTGAATTCTTATTTTGCATACAAAATTATTTTTTGCCCCAAAGTACCATTTAATGCACCTTAATTTTTTTTAATGAAAAATATTTTGTAATAAATTTAAATGATTTTGATTTAAAACTAAAATATTTTAGTTTTAAACATCAACTATTACACTTTTTGTTAATAATCATTTGTTTCTTAAAAAAATTTAACTACTTAATTAAAATTTAAACTGCTTTATTGAAAATATTTTTGTAATTTTTTAATTTTTGTGGGTGCAGATTTTATTTTTTTCACTATTTTGTTGGAAATCTAACTTTTTGGTCAAGAAGTAATTTTAGTAGCAGAAAACGATTTTTTTCATACTTTCGCGTTCAAGAATTAAATAATTTTGTAGAAAATGTATATTTTTTTTTTTTAAATTCCATTGTTTTTTGATAGTAATCAATCCAATCAAAAATTACTCTTTCCCGGTTGAGGATTCAACTATTTTGTTCAAAATTTGACTTTTTCGGATAAATAAAAATTTTTTGATTCGAAATTAAAATTCTCATTCAGAAAAGGGATTATTTGATTCAAAGAATATTTCGATGAATCAAAGAAAAAAAATTATTAGCTCTGAATAAAAGAAATTTTTCTTTGATTTTAAAAGATTTATTTTCTGTCAGGAAAATGTTTTTGGTGTAAAAAAAGGATTTTTTGTTACAAACACATTTTTTCTCTAATTTGAAAAGGTTTCCTGATTTTCTTACTTTCAAAAATATTTTTAGTTAAACAATAAATATGTTGCACAAGATTCAGAAACAAATATTTTTTTACCTATGTTATACGATAAGAGATAACGTATAATGATTCGTACATTGCAAATGTATAAATCAATCGAATAATTCTAATCTTAAGATTCATGTATTTTTGTGAAATTAAAATTTTTCAAAAATAAACTACAAAATAAAAAAATTATTTAAAAAATTAAATTCAAATTTAATTTATTTATTTTATTTGAAATAAATGTTGATAAATTAATGTTTATCTATACTAAAATCTTTGTAAGAATAAAATTAACAAGAAATAATTTTATAAAGCATGTAGTGCAAAAAGTGGAAAAATACTTTGTCCTAAAGAGTCAACTTTTTTAAAATCACCCTTTTGGTACTATTTTATCTGTTAAGTTATTTACCAAAAATAATTATCAGGCCAGCTTTGCAAAAAAAATGTACACAATTCTGAGAAGCTAAATGTTTTACATAATATCAGTCAATTTTAAAAAAAGTTTGTGATAACGAGTTTTGTAGGCGGAAATTTTTCTCGAGGTCGTGATTATTATAAATGATAAAATTACGTTCGATTAATACAATTTATTTCTAAAAATTCTGCATAAAAGAGGAATCCTTATTTTTTTTGGGGACACAGTAAAATGAGAGAATTTAAACATACATGCATTGCATACTAATAATCATAATGCATTATTTTTGTGCATATCACCATATTGAAAAGATAGTGACGGAGCATCATTTAACTTATTATTCTGTAATGTTGATAAATTCGATGGCACTACAATATCATTAAATCAACAAATTATTCTAGAAGGATACATGTTATGGAAATTTTTAGGCTGATGAAAGACATACATGAGAGTGTATCATGAAAATATTCTCCTTCCACCGGATATTGGGTGGTATATATATCGGCCAGGATTAATCTAAAAATCAGAAGTTTCAACAGAATTCGAGAGCGTATATCAGCTATCCTGAAAAATCATCAGTTGCTTCGTAACCACAAAAAAATCAATTTTTTTAATTTTACGAGAAAATGAAGTTCTATATTGTTGCTGTGCTTTTCACATCTGCGGTTCTAATTGGTAAACATAAAGAACTCTAATACCATTAATATCAATAATACTTTTTTCAGCATTTTTTTAGAAAATCTACCATGTTTGGAAAATTCTATTACTTCGACAGTTTATGAAAGTTTCCTACGCTACACTTTCCTATTCAAAATATTTCCTGTATTCCAATAATCTATTTTTTTGACAGGCTCATGTAATATTCGTGATTACAACTACTATTTTCATTTTATTTATAGCGATATTCTTGCAGCAGAGTTCATCTATTAAACCTTTAGAATAATTTACAATATAATTTAAAAGCTAATAAAAAATATTTAACTAATTATCACGAAATTCAGGACGATGGTATACTTCATTCTTTAAACGAATTTGTAAGCAGTAGTAGTTGGCAAAAACTTGGTAGTACGTTCTTCGTACAATATTTTATTCAAACTTTCTTTGATGTGAGAAAAATGAAAGCAATCTATGGAGTCTGTTATAAAAATTCGTTTAATTTTTTGTAAAAACTCATTACTATGATATTTTGAGCATACTTATGTTCGGATTCTAGTGTAAGAAGTTTGTTTTCACTACATACTTTTTTATTTCCTTGTATAAATTCACATGAATCATAGTTTCAACAAAATGATTAATATTTTTTGGTAGATTTTTAAAAAAGGTATTAATTGATGTTAAATAAATTTGTAACCTCTCCTATTCATTGAATTTGTAATGCCTTGTTACAGAATTAGGCTCAAGCCTACCGCTTAGAAACCTGACCGTTGCTTCCGAATATGGACAACAATCACAATCTGAAACCACACCAGCTCAACAAGGAGACGTAACATCAAGCTCTTCCAAAGATGGAGATGTCTCATCAACGTCAAAACAAGGAAATGTACCAGCACAATCTAACCAAGGAGATGTACCAGCAGAATCTAACCAAGGAGATGTTCCGTCATCATCAAAACAAGGAAATGTACCATC
>JAAAKG020137826.1:22627-35337 GCA_010014905.2 Druon quercuslanigerum
TCAAAACAAGGAGATGTACCATCACAATCTAACCAAGGAGATGTACCAGCAGAATCTAACCAAGGAGATGTTCCGTCATCATCAAAGCAAGGAAATGTACCATCATCAACAATGCAAGGAAATGTACCATCATCATCGCTTCAAGGAAATGTGCCATCATCATCAAAACAAGGAGATGTACCAGCACAATCTAACCAAGAAGATGTTCCGTCATCATCAAAACAAGGAAATGTACCATCATCATCAATGCAAGGAAATGTACCATCATATTTAATGCAAAGAAATGTACCATCATCATCAATGCAAGGAAATGTACCATCATATTTAACGCAAAGAAATGTACCATCATCATCAATGCAAGGAAATGCACCATCATCATCTAAACAAGGAGATGTACCATCACAATCTAACCAAGGTGATGTACCACCATCATCAAAACAAGGAGATGTACCAACAAAATCTAACCAAGATGATGCGCTTTAAGCGTCTTTTATGGCAGTTTAAGAGGTCATTTGAACTATTTCTCTTATTTGTATCTTTTGTAAATCATGGGGAATGGTTTAAAATAAAATAAAATTATGAATGGAACTCTGCAGAGATTAACTTACTTATACCTACTAATAAATATAGTAAGCAGGAAACGCTTTTGTACGAGTATCGCTTAAAATTTTAGATTGACTTTTTTTTTAAATAATAAGTTCAGGTATTTTCGAAACCGCACCAAATGCTTTGACTAATTGAGGCATTTTTCTTTTGTCTTATAGTGCAGGTACTTTAAACTTCTACATACGCATTAATAATCCTGCTAAAGTTGCCGTCTGACCTGAACGGAAAAATGCGTGAAGCTTTGAATACAATTTTTCTATCATTCGAATTTTTTTAATTATCACTATCATTTATTCTAAATCAAAAGACTGTATGGAGTTTAACGTTCATTTAATAAGAGTAGTTTTTTTTTTTAAATGCTCACGCGAAAGATTTTAAGAATAAGAATAGATTCTGCTATGCCCAACATTAATTATAGTCTGTAAATTTTGGTTGCAGAATATTGCAACTACGAAATAATATTGTTTTGTGGAAGAACTGAGATGACACATTTATTTGCGATTTGAGAAAAAAAAATTCCACTAATGCACTAATATCTTAAACTTCATATACGTTTTAGAATTAAAACTAGAACATTTTGCGGGCTAAAATATATTTTCGTTTACTTACAATTCCTAAAAGTTACTGGATTATTCTTCTTATCAACAAAATATGTTTGTATATTTATAAAGTACTTAGAGATAAACTGTTCGTGAAAGAATAATTAAATTCTACTAAAATTTAAATTTGATTCGAATTTTTTAGAAGATTACATTATATTTTATTTCTGTATTTAAAATTTTATTTTAAAGTACAAGAGAAAAAACAGTATCTTTTACGTGAATGTTGAAACTGAGAAAAATTTTAGATATACAATGTAACATTTTATTTAATCACGACTGACGCAACAAAAAGTATTTAAATTCGTATTTGGCATAAGCAGAAGTAACTTGATTTTTGAATAATAGTAAAAGTGATATTTTCACAATAAATAAAAAGAACGATTGTTGTCTATTGTCATTGCATTGCCTAAATTTTTTTATTCCAAATTTACTATTTTGTTAAAAATTTATTGTTGCTGTAAGCTAATTTTTTAAAATTAAAATTTAACTATTACATATATTTTATTTCATAATTGGTTTCAAATTTATCTTTTTCATTGGAAAATTAAAAATTTGAAACCAATTATGAAATAAAATATATTAATTGGTTACATTTTAATTTAAAAAAATTAGCTTACAACAACAAAAATTTTCAAAAAAATAGTAAATTTTGAATAAAAAAATGTAGGCAATGCAATGAAAATATAAAACAATCGTAATTTCCATTTCTTTTGAAAATATCACTTTTATTTTGTTGAAAATTTATTGTTGTTATAAGCTAATTTTTTTAAATTAAAATTAAACTATTTCATATATTTTATTCTATAATTGATTTCAAATTTATCTTTTTCATTTGTAAACAAATTTGGTTTTAAATTCATGTTTTTTTTTATAAAAATTCATATTTTTGTGATTTATTTACCTTTTTGGTTGAAAATGAATCTACAACGCTGAAAATTCCTTTAAGAATAAATTTTTTTTTTAAATCTATGCTATAGAAGGAAAATTAATATGTTTAATCGTAAATTTATTTCTTAGCTCACAATTTAGTTTTCCTCTAAAAATTTGTTTTTGAACTGAAAATTTAAGTATTTTTCCGCATTTTTAGTTAAAAATAATGTTTTGTGATAGAAATTTAATATTTATGATTGAAAATTCATTTGTTTGCTTGTAAAATTTTACTGTGTTGTTTCAAATTCATATTGTTAGTGGAAGATTTCTCTATTTATTTAAATATTAATTATTCGCTTTACAGTTTTCATTTTTTATTTGATTTTTTTAATTGAAAAGTAAAGTTTTTGCTAAAAATTTAACTATTCTAAAATTGGCTTTAAAGTTATGGGCTTCAGTTGAAAACACAGCTATTTGTTTCACATTATTTAATTGAAACTTTGTGTTTTGTGATAGAATATTAATCTTCTTATTGTCTAATAAACCTTTTTGGTTGAAAATTAAACTATTAGATTAGAATTTTCTTTCAAAATATCAAAACTTGCTTGAAAATTCATTTCTTTTATTGAAAATAATTATTTTTTCAACTGTAATTTTTACTATTTTTTGTCCAAAATTTATCTTTTTTTAGCAATTTAACCTGTTTGGTTCAAAATGCTATCTGTTTAAATAAAATTTTACTGTGTTTCCAAAAATTTGTATGTTTTTTTTAAGAGTTGCGTTTTTGATAGATTTTATAGATTTTAGATTTTATTTTTATAGATTTAATAGATTTCGATTGATACATTTTTTGACTAAAAATGTAGCTGATTTATTTTTGTTATAAAACCGGTCTTTTTGGATTGAAAATTCCCTTTTTATCTTTTTTGGTTAAAAATTCCAATTTTTGGGTTCAATATGCATATATTTGGATATAAACTCTAATTTTTTGATTCTGTTCTTTGTTAGAAAATTATTTTTTTAAGGTTCAGGATTCAAACAATTTGTTAAAAATTCATATTTTTTGGTTAAATTCAACTGTTTTTGATTAAAAATGTTAATATTCTAAAATATTCTAAATTCATTTCTAACGAAAATTCATCACTTTTGTTAGAATATATTTACGAGATTTCAACTGAAAATGAAATTCTTTCGTTTTTTGTTTAAAATTTTCCATTTTTAAAAAGTTTGAAATTAAAAAAATAAGTATTTAAATTTATTGAATGCACTGAAAATCGTAAAAAATGGCAATTTATTAAATGTTGCAAAAATTAAAACTTTTGATTGACATTTCACAATAAGGTTACTTTTAATTATGGAAGCTTTAATAAAAAAAATTAATTTAAAAAATTTTAATTTTGGGGAATATTTCTAATTTTGCCTTCTCAGTTGTTAATTATTAAATTCTTACATTATGTGTTACTTTCTTACGTAAAAAGTATTTAGAAATTAAATATTTCAAAAGAAACGATAGACAGAAGCAATGATAATTTGTTTAAATAATTATTTTCCTTATTATTTAAATTATGTATTAATCAACATAATAATAAATTGTTTACACATTTCCTGTTTTTAACTCAAATCAATTATTTACCGCACTGAAATTGAAAATTTGACAAAAACTAGATCTTTTTTTAAAAAATTTAAATTTGTAACATTTTGCTATGAGAATATTATTGAAAATAATAATAAATTGTTTACAACATTACTTTTGTTAACAGCAATTAAGAATTACCACCCTAAGATGGAAAATTGGACAATTCGGACTTTTTTTTTAACAAACTGCGTATTTCTAACTTTATTCTAAGAGAAAATGGCTAGAAACCAAAAAGAAATTATTTATTTTAAAAAAGTGTGTAAACGCATAGTTATTAGTACAATTTAGTATTTTTTTTATCACAAACAATTTGCTTTTAACAAACTGCAAAATGATCATAATTTGCATCAAAAACTCTTAAAAACCATTTTTTCACTTATGGGGTTTCCTCGGTATAAAACATACTTATGAGGATGATATTTAAAAATTAAGATTCAGCTAATATTGCCTATTCTGAATAAAATTTATTAAAACATACTTTTTTCTTATTAAGAAGTCTGCATTATTATCAGAGAATATCAGCGATTCTTAACTCTTTTTTATGCTAGATAGAGCTATAACATCAACTTTTTTTATTCTATTTATTTTACTTTTTTAATTTAAATTTTTTTTCTGAAAAAGATTTTTTTCTTTGCGCAGAAGTTATGTGGTTCCATTCCCAGCGCAGCGAAGGAAATGATCTTTTTCCAGAAGAAATTTAATTTGAAAAAAAAAAATTTTATGGGAAATATGTAATAGCAACAGCTTCTTGCTTAATCGTTTTATATTCTACGCCGTAGTGAATGTCAAAGAACAAATTATGTCATATAACAAACTATTTCATCAGCTACTCACAGTTTGAATAAAGATTCCAGAAAAATAGATTTTTGTTGATCCAACGTTATCTCTTCCGAGACTTCAATTACAGCGAGAAAATTCTAGTAAATTCAAAATGAATGACGCAATTTTTCATTTACTGACAATTTTTAAAAATTAAGCGTATTTTTATTATTAAAAAACTATAAAAATATTTGCCTGCCATGCCTCGGGTGTGCGTGTGTTTAATCTTGCGATTCGCGCACGACCCCGTTAAAAAAAACCCCTTTGAAAATTAAAGGCCAAGCATGGAAAACTGTGATAACAGGAGAGTGAATTCTCTTTTGTTAAAGCTCCTTAGGCATTAACGAATATATCCTCATAATTCATCTCATGCTCCCCACTCGGTTTTTTGCAAATTTTGTTTGTCATGATTACTTTATTATTTTTTCCTTATTTTGCACTAGTTTTTATTGTCAGCAACCTTGAAAAATGTTTCTTTTCAATGAATTCATAATATGACAATGCATAATATGCACTGATACTGAATATTTATATGATGAATGTGATGATTGAAACAAAAAATATGCAATCTGTAAAAAATAATTCAGAACAGATTTGCAGAGCTTTTTTGGGTAAACCACTTTTATTAATTAATTTTTTCCGTAGGCTGTGGTTTTTGTTTCAAATATTTAATTTTGCTGTCAATCTTATTTTTTACAATTAAAAATTACAATACTTCTTCTAAAAAAATCATAACAATAAATTTATATTTATATTTTGGATTAAGTATCACATTTTTTTGTAGCTTCTGCCTTTAATCCAAAAATTTTACTATTTAATTCCCTCAATTTCTTTATTTTTGCGAACCCCTTAAATTGCGTGAATTTCTTGAATTCCTTAAATGCCTAAAATTTCTTAAATCTCTGGAATTTCTGGAATGCCTTGAATTTTTGATGAAAAAACTAATTTTCTATGTAGAAAATTCAAATTTCGGATGAAAAAATGGAATTTTTGTCTAAAAAATACATCGCTTTTGAAAAAATATATCATCTTCTTAGGTTATATATAAAACTGATTGAAAAGTACACGCGTTTGATTCAGAATTCGACTATTTTATAAAATGTTTTTTACTTTGGAAGCAATCAAATTTTTTTATTTTAAATTATAATATTCAGTCAGAAAAAAGATTCTTTGATTTCAACAGAATTTAGTTGCATCAAAGAAAAATATTTCTTAGCGCTGAGTCAAAGAAATAATTTTTTTATTCAAAGAAATTTTATCTAGTGTTATAATACAAAAGATAAAATAGAATGTGTCGTGGATTCTAGATTTATACAATAAAATTATTTAAATATTATATGAAACATAATAATCTGAATTTTTTCTGAATTTTGTAAACTCTCAGTTCGAACTATAAGAAGGCAAAAGTATTAAATAATATGGAAAAAATTTTATTTTTACTATTTACTTCGCTTTAAGTGCTTAAAATTTTTTTATTAATTTTAGAGTATTTTTAATAATCTGGAGCGTTCCCGGACATTTTATAGAAATGATGCAAAAATAGTGATTATCATTCACTGCTATTTGGATTTAACAATTATAAAATAAATTTTTAACAATATTGGACTATTTTTAAGACTAAAATTAACAAACTTAGCTTAAATTATTAATAGTTTTGGGGTATACTTTAAAGTAATTTTCCGATACGCAACTTTAAAATATCAAGCACCACTCTTGATTTTCATCTTCCTTAGCTGAACTTTCGTAATATGTGTCAAACTATGAAATTAAAGAAAAATAAAAATGATTAATTAATGTTAATTGTTAATTTGCAGTTAGCATTAGGTGCGTGAAATTGTCTTGCTATTCAGTTTGGGACCAAATAACTCAAAAAAGGGGAAACCCTTGCTTCTTCATTGTAAAAGAAAAAAATTTAGGGATAACATTAGAATACAATAGAGATACCTATAATTGCATCTAGGTCAAAAATAAGTTTATAAGAGTGTCATATATTTTGTATAAAATGTATTATTTTTAATATGAAAAACTAATTTTAAAACAATACAATTTTCAAAAACTAAGACGCAGTATAAGAAAAATTAATGCGCAGTAATTAGACATAGAAAACTAAGGCGCAGAATATGTCAACAATAAAGATTATCATAGACGGTACACTTATTCTGATAAAGAATTATTTTGACAAGTCAGACACATGCTTAAAAATTAAGTGCCTTGGCGTACCTTTCCTCCTCATTGTGTATTTGTCATAAATTTTATTCACGGTACAATATTATAAAATCTTGAAATTATTCTAGAATGATCTACGCTATAGAAATTTTTAAGATTGATTATAGACTGATATGAGTGTGTCACATGAAAATAATCTGCTTTCCCCGGATATTAAGAAGTATATATATCGGCAAGGATTCTTCTTAAATCATAAGTTACAACGGAATTCGAGAACGTGTATCAGCAGCCATCGTAAAAAATCATCAGTTGCGTCGCAACTATAGAAGACTCAATTTCTTGTATTTGTCGAGAAAATGAAGTTCTTTATTGCTTCTGTGATTTTCACCTCTGCACTATTTATTCGTGAGCATAAGCAACTATTCTGCCATTAATAAAAATAATACTTGTTTTCAGAAGTTCCTGAAATATAAACCAAGAAATTAATGTTACTGCATAAGTTTATAAATATTTTACTTTTAAAAATATTTTCTGTATTCCATTTACCACTTTTGTCAAAATTTATACTATTTTGAAAAATAATTTCTAACCTTTGCAATTTATTACATTCATATTATTTTGTAACAGAATTAGGCTCAACTTTACCGACGACCAGAAATCTTCCCGAGGTCAAGAAGCCTTCAAATGATGTTCCTCCAGAAGATGGACAAAAAACACAAACTGAGCCACCATCACCTCAACAAGAAGTTACACCAAACCCTAAAGAAGGAGATGTACCGCCATCCAATGCTGAAGATGGAGATGTAACAAATTCTCCTAAGCCAGAATATATACCAACCCCACCTAAAGAAAAAAATGGAACACCACCATCTACTAAAGGAAGTGTTCCGCCACCTCCTGATACACCTGGAGTTGTACCATCATCCCCTTATAAAGGTGGACCACCACCACTTGAAAAAGGAAATGTCCCACCACCTGATTCTGAAGATGGAGATATAACAGACCCTTCTGAGCCAGAAGATGAACCATCCTTGTCTAAAAATGGAGATGTACCACCAAAACCTAAAGAAGATGTCTCGCCATCCAATGCTGAAGATGGAGACGTAACAAAACCTCCTAAGCAAGAATATCTACCAACCCCACCTAAAGAAAAATGTGTACCACCAACACCTAGTAACGGAAGTGTGCCACCACCCTCTGATAAACCTGGAGTTGTACCATCCTCCTCTGCTAAAGGTGGACCACCACCACCTGAAAAAGGAAATGTCCCACCACACGATTCTCAAGATGGAGATACAGCAGACTCTTCTGAACCAAAAGATGAACCATCCTCATCTAAAAAAGGAGATGTACCACCAGCATCTAGTGTAGAAGATGAACGACCAAACTCTTCTAAGGATCAAGTTGCACCATCATCCCCTTATAAGACTAAAGTTGTACCACCATCACCCAAAAAAGATGTTTCACCATACGATTCTGAAGATGGAGATACATCAAACTCTTCTGAACCAAAATATAAACCCTCGTCATCTAAAAAAGGAGATGTACCACCACCATCTAGTGTAGCAGATGAACCACAAAACTCTTCTAAGGAGCAAGTTACACCATCATCCCCTTCTAAGTCTAAAGTTGTACCACCATCACCCAAAAAAGATGTCTCACCATACGATTCTGAAGATGCAGATACATCAGACTCTTCTGAACCAAAAGATAAAACCTCCCCATCTATAAAAGGAGATGCACCACCAACATCTAGTGTAGCAGATGAACCACAAAACTCTGATAAGGATCAAGTTCCAGCATCATCCCCTTCTAAGGCTAAAGATGTACCACCATCACCCAAAAAAGATGTCTCACCATCCGATTCTGAAGATGGAGGTACAGCAGACTCTTCCGAGGAAAAAGAAGAAACATCCTCATCTAAGAAAGGAAATGTACCACCAGCATCTAGTGTAGAAGATGTACCACCAACCTCTGCTAAGGCTGGAGTTGCACCTTCATCTTCTACTAAGACTAAAGATGTACCACCACCAATAACCCATGGTGGATTTTAACACTATAGCCAGAAATAATCTTTAAACTGTAAATTAAGACTATTTTTCTTATTTTTACTTTTTGTAGATCATGTTAAATTGTTCATAATAAAAAAAAATTATGAATGAGACTCCTATTGAAAGATTTATCGTTTGGATAATTCCCTTCTTTCTGCGTATGGGTTTGAAATTTAAATAAACATAATTATATATCAAAAACCTATGTTCAATTTTTGGTAGATACATATTGCACTTGAAATTTCTTTGGCTGGATACAAGGCAACAAGCTAATTTTCTGCTGTCATAAAGAAAATGTCCCGGTATGTTAGAACAAAAATTTTATAAAAAAGCCAAATTTACCATTTTCAAGCAAGATAAAGTAACAAAAAGGAATATTAGCTTTCTTTTTATTGTAGCAAAACAAAATTTAAAGCAGGTAGTCTCCAACATTTTTCAGACAAAATTGACAGTTTACCCTCAACGCGACAGGCTCACACAAATAAAAAACTAGCTTTTTTGAACATTGAAAAAACGTTTGAAAATAAATAATAATAATAGTTTCATATATTTTAATTTTATTTAGTTATTAGCCAAAATCTGTACGCATACAAAATTATGCTAAATTTGTTGGTTCAAAGGAACATTTTTGTAGATTGGCCCTACATCATCTCACGTAATTTGTGTAGAATAAGTTTTTGTTTCATAAAACATGAATCAGCCTACAATAGAAAAAACTTCTACTTTCCATAAAATATATTCTGATGTCCAAATGTTAGTAAGCTAATCTGCAATTGTCTATACAACTAGAAGAGAGTACATCGAGTGTTTAAACGATCTAGTTTTCAATGCGATGGAAGCCTTCCTCTTCAATGCTCAACTCAATTATTCCTACAAATTCTACATCTTCTACTTCTAATTTCTGATCTTGAAGACGCACAAAATATGATTATTGCGTTACGCAGAAGAGTTAAGACCCTTTCTGTGTCATGAGGGTCGCTTTTTGGTTACAAATTTGAACCTAAATGTTGAAAATACCCTCATACTTATGTTAGTTGAGACTGCACAATTTTACAATAGTAATAATATGCAATTTCTGCGTATGCATCAGGGCTTGGGAGTTTCGGAATTTGAAGACCTAACCTTGTGAAGCGAGGCAAGAAATTTGTATCATCATTGCCGTAACTAAGGTTTATAGCTGTTAAACATTCATCATCACATTCCATCATGCGACATGCGGAGAGAGGAATCCAGATCATAGAAGAGTGCGTAGGTCACTTCTCAGGGGGCTGGTCCGTATTATGAGTACTAGGATAATTTATACTAAGGAAGTACGGGGTGCTCATCAATGACCAACTCACTCCATCTACTCACCAAAGTTTTCCCAGCATTAGCCAAAGTTGTTTGCTCCAACTCCACATCTATGGCTTCTACAGCCTCATCCTGACGTCTATCATATATACCACGACGAAGAATGATATCTGGCAGCAGATGGCTCAGTGGTTCCATCCTCTTTTTTACTCGATTAGATGCACTGCGATCAGGTGCATTAGTTGAGACAAATATTGCATCCAGATCAAGTTTTTTGAAGTATTAAATCGCATGTGTCATAACTTTCGGATATCCATGTAAAATTGAAAGAAAAATCTGAAGGTTTTATAGGGATCAAAATAATATTAAGGACCAGCACAAAGTATATTAAAGATTCATTTTAATTATTAGCAAAAAATTAATATTTTTCTGCTGAGGATTTTCACCAGGACCTTCATCAGCACATATAATTACAATTGTTTCTACATAATAAACCACTTTAAAATTACGCTGGATTCTTTAAGATTCAGTAAACTTTTAAAATAGATTGCATGAGTATCTGCAGTTGACGAGCCATGTTTTCCACTTATAATGGCAATGTAAGTAGGCCCTGAATAAATAACATCTTCTTGATTTTTTTTAGCCTTCCGGTTTTATTACAGTGTCTTCGTAAATGGACAAACTGAGCTTGTCTCGTTCGGCTCTATTTCAATCATATCCTAGAAGCTGAACTCTATACACGACATGCATCAACATTGGCGACTCTTTGTGTATTGCTGTGAGCCTTATTGGAATTCTTCTCGTATCATCCTGGTATGTAAAAGCAACTTATTAAGGATCTAGCATACTCAAATAACGTTTTGCCAGTAGAGAAACAATAATAACCAACTGAACCAATGCCACCTCAACAACAAGATTTAACACCACCGCCCCCGTGCGGAATTTATCAATGCAGTACATCATGTTCATCGCAGTTTGAATAGTCGAATGGCGCTAGGATATTGGTCAGAACTGTAAATTTTGAACTGTAAATTTCAACCACTCATTTGATTTGTGATTTCTGTAAATCTTTTGAAACGGCTTTTTCAATATTTGATCAATTGGATTACATTTTTCGTTATCTGTATGGTTTCAAACATTTGAAAAACATTCCTTCTAGATAAAAGATTTATTTTATTATTATTATTTTATATTTTTGTATCGAAAATAATAGTATAAAAGTAGAAACTGAAAACAGAGCTTGCACGTATATTATAAATTACGAAATTTATGTTAACATTTTTTTTCTTCAATAAACTTAAGAACTTAAAGTCACAGAATCCGTTAGCGAAAAATATAGTGTTTCTCAAAAAAGAAGCCGGATATTTGAATATTGACATGCATTTTTCTAAAATCACATATCTTTTTTGTAAAATTATATCTTCGACGTAATTTAGTTATTTATATTTTTTTTACGGATTCTGGTAATTTTGTTGCTAAAATGTTTTTTTTATTCAAACAGAAACTAGCATTAAATTTACATTTATGTACGTTACTTTGAATGACAAATAATAACTTCAAAAGCTGGTAATGCCTAAAGTCACAGTTACTTTCAAAAATAAATATTATAAATAATAATGCAGATGAATATTAACAGAAGTTTGCAGAAAAATAAATTGTGGGATTCAATTTTATATGTTTTTTTAAATATTTCTATATAAACGTATTATTGCAAGTGTATATAGTATAATTTTACAGAGTCCTACGCTCTCATATGCATTACCTTTTTTCAAATGTGACCATTCTCTATCATTATATTTTCCTTGTTAAATTTTTTTAGGAAACTATTATTTAATGTCTGTTTCGAAGTAAAAGAGGCATCATCAGAACTTCTACTTTAGTTAACTGCGAAAAAATGTATCTTGAGGTTTCTTTTCAAAAATAGAGCTTTCTTTTTCAAGCAGGTTAATTTCCCTTTCAGGTTTAATTTTCAGCCAAGAAATAATTTTTTAATAAATAAGATAAGTTTTCAACCAATAACATTAATTTCCTATAAAAAATATAAATTTTCAACAAAAAACATAACTTTAAAAAAAATACATAAACTTTTGAAAAATATTAAAGTTTTTATATACAAATATTTTCACTAAAATGAGGAATCTTATACCAATAAAATGAACATTGAACTGAGAAGATTAATATTGTACCAAAAACGACAAATTTTCAGTAAAATACATTATTATTCAACTAAAAAGATCACTTTGGAACCAAAAATGGAATAATCCTATATAAAGGCAAAAAGATTAAATTTTTACCATAAAAGAATTGCAGCTTGTCTTCTTTATCCAAACAGTTGATTTTTTATTTTAAAGATATTTTTATAACAATATTGTATAGAAAACGTGACATAAGTTGTCTCGTTTGTCCAAAAATTGAATTTTTTCATGTTTATGGTTGTTTTCTACGAATAAAACAAAAACTACGCATTCAATACAAAAAATCATTCACAACAGAGTAGTTATTTTTTGATTGAACATTTTTTATCTTATAATTTCACAGGCCAACACGTTTTCACACCCATAGACTGGACCTGGTGAACCTGAAGGGATTTGACGCGCTGAATCCGAATCTGACCTCAGAATTGCTCCATCACCCTACGTTTCCGAGATATCCTAACCTAAATGTGCAAAA
>JAAAKG020137827.1:0-12804 GCA_010014905.2 Druon quercuslanigerum
TTAAGATTTATCAATATTTTAACAATATTGATATAGACCAGTAGACAAACAAAATTAACATCTAATATTAATAATATTTTACCGAATTTTCAAGAATGTCAGGAGATTTTTATGTGATTTCAAAGACATTAAGTGATTTTATAAGATTTCAAAATATTTCAAAGGTGTTTAATGAATTTTAGTAGTATTAAGAGACTTAAAGATGTTTTAATGATTGCGTAGATTTGAAAGGATTTTTATCAAGAATTTTAATGAATTTAAGACATTCGAATAGCTTTCAAAAAAAATTCCGGGATTTCAAGAGATTCAAAAAGATTCCCACGGATTTTGAAGATTTCAATGAATTTTAAAGGAATTTTAAAGAATTTAAGGGATCTCGTAACATTTTACGGTATTTCAACGATTTCCACTAATTTTTAGAGATTTTGAGGGATTACCACGAATTTTAATTTATTGTGGGTTTTTTATGGGATGTGAAACATTTCAAGCGATTTTAAGGAATTTTAATGGTAATAAGAGATTTAAAGATGTTGTAATTATTTCATAGATTTGAAAGGATGTTTATCAAGAATTTTAATGAATTTCAAATACTCGAATAGCTTGCAAAAAAATTCCGGGATTTCAAAAGATTCAGAAAGATTCCCACGGATTTTGAAGATTTCAATGATTTTTAAAGGAGGTTTCAAGATTTTAAGAGATCTCGTAATATTTTACGATATTTCAACGATTTCCACTAATTTTTAGAGATTTTGAGGGATTACCACGAATTTTAATTTATTGTGGGTTTTTTATGGGATGTGAAACATTTCAAGCGATTTTAAGGAATTTTAATGGTAATAAGAGATTTAAAGATGTTGTAATTATTTCATAGATTTGAAAGGATGTTTATCAAGAATTTTAATGAATTTCAAATACTCGAATAGCTTGCAAAAAAATTCCGGGATTTCAAAAGATTCAGAAAGATTCCCACGGATTTTGAAGATTTCAATGATTTTTAAAGGAGGTTTCAAGATTTTAAGAGATCTCGTAATATTTTACGATATTTCAACGATTTCCACTAATTTTTAGAGATTTTAAGGGATTACCACGGATTTTAATTTATTGTGGGTTTTTTATGGGGTGTGGAACATTTCAGCGATTTTAAGGAATTTGAATGGTATTAATAGATTTAAAGATGTTTTAATGATTGCATAGATTTGAAAGGATTTTTATGAAGAATTTTATTGAATTTCAAATATTCGAATAGCTTTTTAAAAAAGTTCAGGGATTTCAAGAGATTCAGAAAGATTCCCACGGATTTCGAGGATTTCAATGAATTTTAAAGATTTTAAAAGATCTCGTATTATTTCACGATGTTTCAAGGATTTCCACTAATTTTTAGAGATTTAAAGGGATTACTACGGATTTTAATTTATGGCGGGTTTTTATTGGGTGTGGAACATTTCAAGCGATTGCAAGGATTTTGAAAGACTTCGCGGAATGTCAAAGAATTTTTAGGGATTTCAATGATTTAAAATCCGTTCGAGGGATTTCCATTTTTAAACAAATTTCACAAAAACTTTTATCATACCCATTCAGTTCAAAGTATATGAAGGAATATTCACATGATCTATTTACAAAATTATTAAAATAATCAATGGAATTTTAAAACATTGTAAACTTTCCCTGAGATTCCTCAAAATTTGAATTAGAATATTTTTGAAAAATGAATGAGAAAGAGAAAAATTACGAAATAAATTGTTTGCTCCCGCCCAGAAAGCAATAGTAAGATTTTCCAGACCCCCCCCCCCCTAAAAAATCCTTATGTAATTGATGAACGTTCCTTAAAAAGCTTAGTTAATCTCATTAAATTCCGTTAAAATGTTGTAATTTCTTTAATATTCTGTAGTCGTTTAAAATACTCTAATATACCTTACAGTCTGTTGAAATCCTTTCAAACCCCTAAAAATGTCTTGAAACCTTTTTATATCTCCTTGACAGTGAAAATAATTGACATACTGTCGATGTTTTGAGTAAAAAATATAAAAGGATAAGAATGGGGAAGGGGTCATAAAAATCTTTTAGATCCTTACAAAAAGGGGGAAGGAGGTATAAAATTTTGAAAAATTATATTTATGTTATTAATGGACTTCAGTAAATTAATATTTAACTTCATTATCAGGCTATCATTAAAGTTTTTAATCTTTCAAAATCAAAGTCCAGATATCAAACCATTTCGCACTCGGGAACTCAGAAGGTGGTTTTCTGCAGTTTTCCTTTCCCCTGACAACGCGTCCAAGCAAATATGAGTACTTCGTAAAGTATGATTGTAAGCCTACACTATCAAAAGAAAATTTTCACAGGTCACCCAGCGAGGGTGCCCCGAGTGTAGACCTCTCTTTCACCGAGGCTTT
The DNA here is from genome assembly GCA_010014905.2 of Druon quercuslanigerum. Classification (NCBI taxonomy): domain Eukaryota; kingdom Metazoa; phylum Arthropoda; class Insecta; order Hymenoptera; family Cynipidae; genus Druon; species Druon quercuslanigerum. The sequence continues at coordinate 2,394 of JAAAKG020137827.1, forward strand.
CAAAAAAAAGGATAGTACAATAAGTTTTTAAAAAATCCCCAAAATTAAATAATGTTTCGAAAATTCGAAAGACGTAATCCCTAATGTTGTGAATCACTCCTTATACGCTTGCAGGGTACCTCTTTGACTTTGACCACAGTGCCACCTGACACGCGAGCTATTGGGTATCTCAAAGTTATTAGAGATATTTTAATAAAAAAGAGCAATGAATATCAATTCATTTTAATAAAAAAATATCATTATAAGGTCTAAAATTAATTATTTACTATAATATTTCTTGCCATTAGTTCCAAATTAGTGGCGCTGTCGTAGCTACCCAACAGGCATATAATGGAACGTGAGAGTGAAAGCGCAATAGAGCTTCTACTCATTGATAAGAAGCTCGTGACGAGCAACTTCTTCTTCTCACAAACGTTTGAGTTTGATTATTAATTTTCAATTTAAGCTTATTCTCTTCAAAAATGGTTTGAAATATCAAAAATTGAGGAGAAGGTAAGTGATAAATTAAATTTTTCCATAGAGAATGTCCCTGGATTTGCAATGTCGTTGATATACGATCAAATGGTGTCGGATTCTTTTGTCTTTGCAGTTTATCGTCCTGAAGTGACGTGATGATTTAACGAAAAGTAAATTAAGTGAGTTACAACGACTTGTCTGCGTCATCAAGTCGATAAAAATAAAAGAACATGCGAGCGGGGGTCAATAACCACTTGAAAAGTGTGCTGAAAGATAAGTTATAAAAGATTAGTGCTAAAATAATCTCTAAGAATATGTTCATGAGAGGTGCAGCTTATTCTTTGTTTCAAAAATATCCCATTTCCATGTCGAATATGCAACTTTGCTGCAAATCTAAATCTTTAAAACTCAATTCAAAATTTATATTACTGTTATTTATTATTTATTATTAATAATAATAGAGAAGTGTTCACAGCCAATACATTCTGCTCGCAGCATGATGTTTTTTCTGTTGGCAGCCAATACATTCTGTCCAAATCATGAAGTTGATTCGTAGTGATGAGATTTTTTTTTCATTATATTTTATTTTGAGATTTATTTTTTAGTAACTGTAAACTTTGATTAACTAACTTTAAACCGACCAATCAGTCATATCAGTCATAAAACTATAACAACATTTCTAGATTTACTGCGTCGGTAATTTTTGGTTGGTAAGCATTTGAATTTTATAATTTGAATGAAAAAAAGTGTTCTAAGTTTAAAAATAATTATGCAAATTTAGGTAGTAATTACACATTTGGATATTTACTTAATTCTTCAGATTGACTCAAAAGTTATTACTCTCATAAAGGTAGTAAAAGGTTATAAATGTTAATGAGTAAGTAAATATATATATATATATATATATATATATAAGATTTATTTTACAAATTACTTAACATGTTTGAAATTAAGACAAAATATTTGAATTCTGATATTAGTTTCAATAAAAATAAATAAATGGTCATATTAATTAAAATTAAAATTTTCTAATTTTAAGCAAGAGTGAAGTATTTAACCATTCTAGTTTATTATGTAAAACAGTCAAAATTTTTTCAATTATTATAAAAGTCGTATGACTTTCCATTTTTTAAACCTATCAAAAGTGTAAATTATAAAATTTGTAATCTTGTTAACCCATGAAGTCCTGACTGGGCACATTTTAAAGATTTTTTTCAACGGCTCTATTAACTATGAAATCTGTCATAGAAAAAATCGACAATACCTATTTTAAAAGTAAAATTATCTAATCTTTCTATTTCTGCAGTTAGAATTGAAAAAAATGCATATTTGAAAAGATATATTTGTTTATTTAACAAAAAACACGAATTGTCGAATGAAAAAAATTTTTAATATGTAATTTTAGGAACAAAATCGTCCGTAGATTTTTTTTATTTGTGCATTAAAAGTGTCCATGAACTCTAGCCTTCAAAATGTAGTGGTTGGTTTTTTCAAATTAAACATGGTGGCATCCAATATGGCGGCTTAAATTCAAGTTTTTTTTTAAGTTTACGGTACTTTTTCCTGCAAAAACAATTTTTGTTCAATTTTAATAAAAATAAGTGCAAGATGATTTTTTGGGTCGCTAATTGTGAATCTGCTATCACGTTTTCAAAATTCAAGATGGCGGATCCAATATGGCTGGCAAAAATTTCACAAAATTGTTCAATTTTATGTAAATTCGTATAGGTGGGTTTTTTCGGACGCTGATTACGAATCTGCCATTAGATTTTTAAAATTCAAGATGGCGGATCTAATATGGCTGCCAACAATTTCCGAAATGTTTCAGTTTTCATAAAAAATTTTATGGAGGAGTTTTTTGGATTGCTGATTACGAATCTGTTGTCAGATTTTTAAAATTCAAGATGGTGGATACAATATAGCTGCCAAAAATTTGAAAAAATTGTTCAAATTTTTTGAAAATATGATTTGGGAAGTTATGGGTCTTATATCTCGTTGCCTGGATTTCACCACGAGGAGGTGAACACAATAAAAAAAGCCTCTTCTTTTTTTTTTTAATTTTTTCAAATTAAATGTTTTTTATAAGAAAACCTTTCATAATCAATAATTCAAATACTTAGTACAAGATTTTAGCTTATTGATTCAGATTTTCAAAATTCAAGTTGGCAGATCCAATATGGCTGCCAAAAATTTCGAAAGTTGTTCAATTTTCATAAAAAATTGTATCGAGGGGTTTTTTGGATTGCTGATTACGAATATATTGTCAGATTTTCAAAATTCAAGATGGCGGATCAGATATGGCTGCCAAAAATGTCGAAACATAGTTAAATTTTCATGAAAATTCGTATAAGAGGGTTTTCTGGATTGCTGATTACGATTCTATTATCAGATGTTTAAAATTCAAGATGGTGGATCCAATATGGCTGCCAAAAATTTCAAAAAATTGTTCAATTTTCATGAAATTATGAATGGGAAGGTTATGGATCGCGTTTCTTAGACGACATATATTATGTGTCGTTTTCCGGCTTTCACAACGAGGAGGTAAACGTAATAAAGAAAGACTCTTCGTTTTTTTTAATTTTTTCAAATTTTTGAAATTTTTGTTATTTTTATTAGTTTTTTTTTATAATAAAACCTTTTATAATCAATAATCCAAAAACTTAGTATTAGAGTCTAACTTCTTGAATTTTGAAAATCTGATAACAGATTCGTAATCAGCAATCCAGAAAACCCCTTCATAAAATTTTTTATGAAAATTTAAACATTTCCGAAATTTGTGTAGGCCATATTAGATCCGCCATCTTGAATTTTGAAAACGTGATAGCAGATTCACAATCAGCGACCCAAAAAAAAAAAATTTTGCTCTTATTTTTATTAAAATTGTACAAAAATTGTTTTTGCTGGAGAAAGTACCGTAAAGTTAAAAAAAATTTTAATTTAAGCCGCCATATTGGATGCCGCCATGTTTAATTTGAAAAAACCAACCACTATATTTTGCAGGCTAGAGTGCATGGACACTTTTAATGCACAAATAAAAAAAAAACTAGTATAACTTTTCAAATATGAATTTTTTTAAAATTCTAACTGCAGAAATAGAAAGATCAGACAATTTTACTTTGGAAATAGGTATTGTCGATTTTTTCTATGACCGATTTCATAGTTAATAGAGCCGTTGAAAAAAAATCTTTAAAATGTGTCCAGTCAGGACTTAATGGGTTAATCAGCTTTCAGCTTGAAAGTTTCAAAATTAAATCATGGCAAACTTGTCTCGTTTAAAATAAAGCAACTTTGGATTGAAATGTTTAAAAATAGAAAAGTCTTTTACTGCTTGCATTAACGATTAAGATTAAACAATTTTAAAATATAGAAACTTTAAATAATTAAAAGAATCCGAATTCAAAGCCTTCGACATTAAATAAGCATTAAGCATTTCACATTGGAAATTGATCAATTTTACAACTTAAAATAGGACCATTTTCAAATATAGGGCGCCTAAAATTGAGAAATTTTTAATTTAAATTTCTGAAAAATCGTAAAATATTAAATTTATGGATTTCAAAATTTAAAATGTACAGCTTTCAAAAACTAAAAAAAGGTTAATAAATTGTCTTTATTTCTTCAAAATTGAGATTATTATATTCAGAGCAAAGGAAATTTCTTATAAATCCTTGAATATTTAAAAATCTCTGAATTCGTGAAAAGCCACTGAAATCCTCGATATTGAACATAACTTAATGAAAAAAACTATTTTGAACTGAAAGGTTTAAAAATGTGCTATTTTCAAAATTAGAGACTTATATCTAATTTATTTTATTTTTTAAAGTATTTACTTTTCAATGTAATATCTTAAAATTTTTCGATTCTCAGTCAAAGGTTGAAAAAAATTAATCAATTAAAATCGAGAAATATTTAATTAGAAGAGTTTAAGAATGTATTATAATTCTTAATAATATATTATTTAAATGATTTGGAATTTAAACTTAAATATAATTTTATTTAAAATCAACACAAATAAAAGTATAACTGTCTGAAATTGATATCCTAGTAATTGAATTATTTGTTTAATTTTCAGAGCTTAAAATTTTGAGTTCTGAATTTTTAAGTTGAACGCTGAATTTTCAATTTTTCTCTTTCATAAGTTTTGTTTTTGAAATTTAAAAATGAAGTGGATTAATTTTGGAAAGTATAAGCAATATTTTGAAAATTGTTAATTTTTAAATTATCTTAATTTACTTAAAGTAATAGCAATTTTATAGGATTTAAGTAAAAAAAAGTTTAATGTTTAAATACTTCAATTTTCAGAATAATTAAATTTTAAATGTTTATAATTGAAAATTTTTCCATTTTGAGCTGTAAAAAAGTCAATGAATTTATTGTTTAAATTTAGAAATAATGGTTAAATGAATTTAAATTTTTTAACAGCAACTTTGACTTTGAAAGATTCAATTTAGTTTTAAATTTTTAATTTTCAAATTTCGCTTACTTCGAATTGCAAATATTTAAGTTCAAAAGTTTTATATTATTTCATTAAGAATGTTTTTTATTAGAAATAAAAGAGTTTTAATTCCTTCAAATTTTAAATGATCCAATTTTCAAAATTCTAATTTGAAAATATTTCACCTTTTAAGGTTTCGAAACTTTACATTCGAAATTTTAATCTGAAAGAATTTCATTTAAAGATTCTTCAATTCAAAATAAAATTGTTTCAATTTTGAAGGTTTTGAATTAGAAATAATATGATTTTACAATTTTTAGTCTGAAAATTTTTCATTTTCAGATCTCCAGATTTTAGAGTTAACATTTTTGAATTCTAAATATTTTAAATTTTAAATAACGCAATTTTAATCGCCTTCATTCAGAAATCATAAAGGTTTAATTCCATTTCATTTTATTTCAAATATTATCAATTTTTAAAATTTCAACCAATTTAAAATGGTTTGAACTCGGACGTTTTGCATTCAAAATCGTTCAAAACATTTTTTAGGGTTTCTTAGCCCCTGGAAGAAACCCGTATAGTTTCGTCTTAATATTTTCCTGGGAGGGGAAGTGTTTGTAGGGGTATCAGGGTCAGTGAGAGGAAATGAGTGGAGTAGGGAAATGGGAGAGCAAAGTTCTAGTGGCAGTGATGGTATGGGAAGTAGGGGTTGGATGGTGAAGTGTGGTAGGGAGGTAAGTAGTTGAATAAATGTATAAGAGAGAAGAAGTGGAAAGGAGAAAAATAAGGGGGAGTAAGGAATTTAGTTGATAGCACAAGTTAGGGGAAGTATTGGAAGTGAAACGAGGATGAATGGGATGTTAGGGGTTGGGAGATAAGGAACGTGAGTGGAAGAGAGGGGAGAGCATGTATGAGGGTGAAATGGAAGTAAAGGGGTGTGGGATGTAGGGAGAGGAAGTTGGAAAGTGAGGGAAGGAGTTGTAGGGGAAGTGATGGTATGGGAATTAGGGCTTGAGAGATGAAGTATTGTAGGAAAGTGAAAAGATAAGAAATATAGTAGGGAGAGGAAGTGGAAAGGAGGAAAAGTGGAGACAGTAAATAGAAGGTTGATACGACAAGAGAGGAGAAGTTGTGGGAGTGATACAAGGAGTGCTGGAAAGTAAGGGATAGGAAAGTAGGGGAAGTGGCGGGAACTGAGTGGTATTGAGGAAATAGGAAGTAGGGAAGAGAAGGAAGAGGAAATTGGAAAGTAAGAAGAGGATTGTAGGAGAACTGATGGTATGGAAAATAAGGGCTGGAAGGTGAAGTGTGTATGGGAAGTGAAGAAATGAGAATTATAGGAGGAAGGGTCGTGAGGGTCGTGAGGGTAAGGGAGTAGAAGTAGGGTGGAGGGAATACGGAGGTGAAGTAGGAAAAGTGATGGTATGGAAAGTAGAGGGTAGGTGAGGAAGTGAGGAAAGAAATTATATTAGGAAATAAATTAACTTAATCTAAGAAATAATATTTAAAATTTGGTTTGGTAAAGGATTTTCAAATTGTTGGTGTGGTAGGGAGGTAAGGAGTTCAGAAATGTATAAGAGAGAAGAAGTGGAAAGAAGAAGATGTAGGGGGAGTAAGGATTTTCGTTGATAGCACAAGATAGGGGAAGTATTGGAAGTGATTCGAGAATGAATGGTGTATAACGGGTTGGGAAAGAAGGAACGTGAGGAGAAGTGAGTGGAAGAGAGGGAAGAGAATTATAAGGGTGAAATGGAGGTAAAGGGTTTAGAAATAGGGAACATGAGGGGAAGTTAGTGGAAGTGAGGGGAGAGCATGTATGGAGATGGAGGGAGAGTATTGTAGGGAAGTGAAAAGATAAAAAGTATAGTAGGGAGAGGAAGTGGAAATGAGGAAAAGAGAGAAGTATATGGAGTTATACAAGGAGCGCTGGGAAGTAAGGGATGGGAGAGCAGGGGAAGTGAAGGGAATTGAGTGGTATTGAGGGAATAGGAAGTAGGGAAGTGAAGGGAGAGGAAATAGGAAAGTAAGAGTAATTGTAGGGGAACTTTCAATTTTAAATAACGCAATTTTAAACGCTTTAATTCAGAAATCATACAGGTTTAATTCCTTTTCATTTTTTTTGAAATATTGTCTATTTTAAAAATTTCAACCAATTTAAAATGGTTTGAACATGGCGGTTTTGCATTCAAAATCGTTCAAAACATTTTGTAGGGTTTCTTAGCCCCTGAAAGAAACCCTTATAGTTTCAATTGGGTATTTGTCCGTCCTTTGTCTTATTTTCCTGGGAGAGTAAGTGTGTGTATGGATAAGTTGGAAAAGTGAAGGAAAGTGAGTGGAAGTGAGAGGATGTAGGGAAATGGGAGAGCGAAGTTCTAGTGGCAGTGATGGTATGGGAAGTAGGGGTTGGATAGTGAAGTGTGGTAGGGAGGTAAGGAGTTAAGAAATTTATAATAAAGAAGAAGTGGAAAGGAGAATATTTAGGGTGAGTAAGTAGTTTATTTGATAGCACGAGATAGGGGAAGTATTGAGAGTGATACGAGGATGAATGGGATGTAAGGGGTTGGGAAATAAGTGGAGGTAAAGTGTTGTGGAATATGGAACATGAGGGAAAGTGAGTGGAAGTAAGGGGAGAGCATGTATGGAGATGGAGGGAGAGGAAGCAGTTGTAGGGGAAGTGATGTTATGGAAATTAGGGCCTGAGAGGTGACGTATTGTAGGAAAGTAAAAAGATAAGAAGTATACTAGGGAGAGGAAGTAGAAAGTAGACACAGTGGAGTCAGTAAATGGTAGGTTGATAGGACAAGAGAGGAGAAGTATTCGGAGTCATACAAGGAGTGCTGGGAAGTAAGGGATGGGAAAGTAGGAGAAGTGGCGGGAACTGTGTGGTATTGAGGGAATAGGAAGTGGGGAAGAGAAGGGAGAGGAAATAGGAAAGTAAAAGGAGGAGTTGTAGGGGAACTGATAATATGAAAAATAGGGTCTGGAAGGTGAAGTGTTGATGGGAAGTGAAGAAATGAGAATTATAGGAGGAAGGGTCGTGAGGGTAAGTGAGTAGAACTAGCGTAGAGGGAATAAGGAGGTGAAGTAGGAAAAGTGATGGTATGGAAAGTAGGGGGTAGGCGAGGAAGTGAGGAAAGAAATTATGTTAGTAAATAAATTAATTTAAGAAATAATATTTAACATTTGGCTTGAAGATGTATTTTTAAATTGTTTATATTTTTAATGTTGCGAAATAAAAATCCAGAGACGTAAATGCGTTAGTGCATTTATTGCTAGTTTGGAATATTTTATTATTCCTCAACATCATCAATGCTTATAAGTTTGGACAGAAAAACATGGGAAGTATTGTTGAAAGTGGATAGTGAAAGTTTATTAAAAGTTGTTTAAAAGTTAAGTACTATTTTGACGGCATAGTTAAATGAGAAAACGTATGTTAAGCATGTACTTGCTTGTAATGCATCAAGTCATGTACTCGTTGTATAATGTAATAACCTCTCTCGTTGGTAATCGTTTATTCTCTCCCGGTAATAATACGACTCTATTATTATCGACCAGTGATCTGCGGTCGTTAAAACAATATTACCGAGACAGGGTAGTCGTAAAAACATGCATCACGCGGATGCGTACTTTTTAAAAACTTTAACTGTTGTCAGCTCAAAATGTTACAAAATTTATTTTGAAAAACCACTTTTGCATTTAAGATAGAACATAATATTTCTGCATATGCAAATTCAAGTTACAAAAGTACTGAACCCATTAGAATGTTTGTTTTTAATGAATGGAAATATCCTTCAGAGTTTAGATTATTTTTTAAATTATTTTCAACGTAAATTACATTTCAAGAGATTTCAATGCATTTGAAGGATCTTAAGTGATTTTAAGTTATTTGAAAGGACGACAAAGTATTTCCAAGAATTACAAAATACCTAAGGAATTTCACAATATTTCTAAAGAATTTTGGGGGTTTTCATAAGATCTCAATAAATTTGAATCGATTTCAAGGGATGAAAAAAGTTTTAGTGTAGGATTCAAAACGATCTGAAAAGATTTCCATAGCTTCATCAAGAAATTACTATCTCAATTTTTCAAGAAATTTTACAACACTTTAATAGACTTCAAGGAGTCAAGGAATTTCAAAATATTTTAAGGGATTTTAAAAGCTTCAAAAGTGCATCCACGTAAAGTGCAGTATCTTCTGAAATTTCAAAAAATGTAGTGGAACTTCACAGTATTATAGAGAAAAGTTTTGATTATAAGAGATTTTTATAGATTGGCAGAGATCCCCACTGGTTAAAAATATTTTAATGAACTTTAAAGGGATGTCAAAAATTGCGCAATTTCTTAGTAAATGTTGAGAGATTTGAAGGGATTCTCATGGACTTGAAAGGTATATAAGTTTTTAAAAGGTTTTAAGGGAAACTCAAGAATTTTAAAGGATATCAGGGGATTTGAATGAGATTTTAAAGATTTAGAGGCCTTTCAAAAGATAATAAAGGATTTGAACGGATTTGAGAGTTGTAAAGGGGTTCAGATGATATAACGCAATTTTAAAGGATTTTGAAAGCTTTCAAAAGATTCGAAAGTATATACATGGATTTGAGAGGATTAGGTATTGTCACTTCAACCATCAGCTACCTTTACTTCATTGAAAGATGAGGGGAAAACAATGGACCATATACATGGATCAAAACTTTATTTCTGTATTATCTTTGTAATTAATAATAATTATTATCATTTTATAATTTCATAGAATATGATTTAACTATTTTTTCAAATACAATTATATAGAAAAAATGAGTTTTTACGAAGATATTAGAAAAATAGGGTAAAAATGGACTGGAACCTATGCAAATGGTCCCATTTTTCCCCCTAGCAATCAACCAAGTAAAGGTAGCTGGTGACTGAAGTGAAAATACCCAATTTTATGACAATAAATTTTACACAGGATTTCAAAGGAAATTAAGGATTTTATGTAGTATCGAAGTATTCTTTAGCAAATTTTAAAGGGTATTTCGAAGATTTAAAGAGATTTGAAGAGATTTTGAAAGATTTGAAAGATTCCAAAGATTTTAAGGGGTTTTAAAGAATTTTAAGAGGCCTAAAGTGGTTTCGATGAGTTCACAGGATTTTAAAGGAATTTTAAGGAGCTTTAAAAGATTCCAAAGTGTATTTCGGGATTCAAGAGGATACGTAAAATTGCAAAAGATTTCCTAATATTATAAAGGATTTTGAGGGGTTTGAAATGATCTTAAGAGACTTAAAGTGGTTTCAATGAGTTTACAGTATGGTAAGGAGTTTAAAAAGATTCCAAAGTATATCTCGGGATTCAAGAGGATTTCGTAAGATTTCAAATGATTTCTGATTATTGTAAAGGATATTAAGGGGTTCGAAATAATTCTAAGAGACTTAAAGTGGTTTCGATGAGTTTACAGGATTTTAAAGACATTTTAAGGAGTTTAAAAAGATTCCAAAGTATATTCCGGAATTCAAGAGGATCTCGTAAGATTTCAAAAGATTTCC
>JAAAKG020137828.1:0-12804 GCA_010014905.2 Druon quercuslanigerum
GAATTGCTTAAACAATTATTGATTATAATAAGATAAAATCAATACAAAATATTGATTATAATATTATATAATAAACAATTCTTATTTAACATATTTGGTAATTATTTACACAACTTTAATTTATTTAAATAATTTGTCCTCTTCAAATCGCATAAAGTTATCATTTCTTTAAATTAATGATTATGTATCCAATTTTAAAGTTTTTTGACGATATGTGGAAATTATTTCAATAATTTTCAATTGTTTAAATAATTTTTTTAACGTGTGAATATGGAAAAGTTACTAATTTTCAGAATTAATATCGTAATTAATGATAAGAGTTGTAATGCTAAGAGTTTCATATTTTTTGAAAGAAAGCTTGCAAATATTTATAAAATTTCCATTTGTTCAAACAGTTATTATTTGTTTATAAATTATTTTTTACCTGTAAATCATAAAAAGTTATTATTTTTTGGAATTAATGCTAAAGTGAATGCAATTGAATTTCCTGTTTGACATATTTGGTAATTATTTATACAATTTTTATTTGTTTAAATAATTTGTCCCTTTTAATTCGTATAAAGTCGAAATTTTTTCAAATAATTGACTGTGTAACTAATTTTGAGGCTAATATTTTTCTAACAATATCTGTAAATTATTTACAAAATTCTCAATTGTTTAAACAAAATTTTTTTCCTTATAAATCTGGAAAAGTTACTACTTTACAGAAATAATTTTGTAGTTAGTTAATGCTAAAAGTTATATATTTTGTGAAAGACATTTTTTAATTATTCATAAAATTTTTATTTGTTTAAAGAATTATTATTTGTTTCATTAATTTTTGTTCCGCTTTTAAATCATGAAAAGTTATTATTTTTTGGCATGAATGATAAATTCGATGAATTTCCGAAATAATATTTCTTGTTTAACATATTTGGTAATTATTTATACAGCTTTTATTTGTTTAAATAATTTTTCCCTTGTAATTCGTATAAAGTTGACATTTTTTCAAATAATTGACTGTGTAACTAATTTTGAGGCTAATATTTTCCTAACAATATCCGTAAATTATTTACAAAATTTTCAATTTTTTAAACAAGTTTTTTTTTCTTGGAAATATAGAAAAACTACGTTACATAATTAATATTGCAGTTAATGAATGCTGAGTGTTATATATTTTTTGAAATACAGTTTTCAAATCTTTATAAAATTTCTATTTGTTTAAACAATTATTATTTGTTTATACATCTTTTTTCGCCTGTAAATCTTCAAAAGTTATTATTTTTTTTTTGAATTAATTATAATGTCAATAAACTTGAATTTCTTGATCAACATGTTTGGTAATTATTTATACAACTTTAATTTTTTTAAATAATTTGTACCTTGTAATTCGCATAAAGTTGAATTTTTCTCAAATAATTGACTGTGCAGCTAATTTTGAGGCTAATATTTTTCTAACGAAATCCGAAAATTATTTTAAAAATTATGAAATGTTTAAACAATTTTTGTTTCTTTCTAAATCTAGAAAAGTTACTACTTTAGATAATAATAATTTTAGTTTATTAATGCTAAGAGTTATATATTTTGTGAAAGACATGTTTTAAATATTTATAAAATTTGTATTTGTTTAAAGAATTATTATTTATTTGAACAATTTATGTTCCGGTTTTAAATTATGAAAAGTTATTATTTTTGGGCATTAATGATAAATTCGATGAATTTGAGGAGTAATATTTCTTGTTTAACAGATTTGGTAATTATTTATTCACTTTCATTTGTTTAAATAATTTTTCGCGTGTCATATTTTTTAAAAATATATTTGAAAATTATTTAAACAATTCTAATATCGCAGTTAATGAATGCTGGGAGCGATATATTTTGTCAAAGACAGTTTTTAATTATTTAAAAAATTTTCATTTGTTTAAATAATTTGTTTTTTCCTTGTTAAACATATTTTGGAAATTGTTTAAAGAATTTTTATTTCATTAAATAATTTCTCCCCTGTAAATCGTAAAAAATTTATTATTTTTTGGAATAATGACAATATTAACCAATACTGTTATGAATATTGTTTTAAGAATACTTTAAAATTGTTTAAACAATGTCTTTTCCTGTAAATCTTGAAAAATTACTATTCTCCAGAATTATTATCGTAGTCAACGAATGCTAAGAGTTAAATATTTCATAAAAGACAGTTTTCAATTATTTATAATATTTGAATTTATATAAACAATTTTTCTTCAAACAATTATTATTTGTTTATAAATACTTTTCTCCTGTAAATCATCAAAATTTATTATTTTTTGGCATGAATGATAAAGTCGATGAATTTATAGAATAATATTTTTTATTTAACAGATTTGGTAATTATTTATATAACTCTCATTTGTTTAAATAATTTTATGCATTTTAATCGTATAAAAGTATTATCTAAAATAAATGATTTTGTAACTGCTTTCAAGAATAATATTTTTAAAAATATATTTGGTCAAAGACAGTTTTGCATTATTTATAATATTTGAATTTATTTAAACAATTTTTTTTAATGCAAATATTAAAAAATTTACTACTTTCTGGAATCAGTAACGCACTTCATGAATGCTAAGAGTGATTTTTTTTTTTGAAATACAGTTTGTAATTATTTAAAAAATTAATAATAATTATTTACTTTCGCCTTTTTCGTAGAAAAGGTGGAAAACATTGCTTTTCTTAAATCTCGTACACTATGGTGTCAGATTTTTTATGCCTTGGTGTCATTGATTTTGCGTTGATTTTTTCAATTTTTTTTATTTTTGATTTTAGATGTTCTTTTTTTTCGTTTGAAAAAATAAAAATATTCAATGGTTATTGTAGTTGATTCTGAACCATTTTTAAATAATTAGATTTTCAAAATAGGAAAAAACAATTTAAAAAATTCATACAGGTCTAAAATTGCTGATATTTAAAAATACTTTGAATAAATTTTAAATAAAAAAAACCTTTTATATAAATTCCAATTTATTTTCTATTTTTAAAAATTATACGAATTTTGATTAGCATACGTTTCGACTATTAAAATCTAAAGTTTCCGTAAAAAAATCGCTTTTGAGGAATAAGGGAGTGGTTGGTTTTGATTACGTTTTCCTTTTTTCCTTCTTTTTAATTTTGTTATTTATTTTCCTCTAATTAGCAAAATTCTTTGAATAAAAATATAATAAACCGAATAAAATAGCAGAAATATTGTTCAATTTTATTGTTTGTTTTAATTTTTCGCAATCAATTCAGCTACCAAAGTTAAAAAAACATTTACTCTGAAATTTTTAAAATAGAATGACGAACAGAGGAAAAACATTTAGTAAAGTGTAATTTGAAAATAAAAATTGTTGTGTTTTCATTTAACAATGAAATTTTTTGTTGATTGTGATGTTTTTTTTTTACTGAATGAAAAATGCATATTTGTGTTTAAAAACAGGAAGGAATGTTTTCGTGACTGGTAAATAAAAACAGTTTAATTAAAATTGAGTATGTCTTTAAATTGTTTCTGCTTAATTTGCACAATATTTGATTCTGATAATCATGTCCACTATTTTAATTAGCACCTGCTTCTTATAATACAAATCAGTTCGGCAAAAAATGATACACTCAAGCAGAAATTTTCTTTAAAAAAAAGTCTGCTTTCTTGGATAATGCAAATTTGGTTGAATCAAACAAATATTTGTGATAAAATATTTTATGACGCACCCAAATTTTTCGTTTGAATCAACCAAATATTTATATTTTTATATATAAATTTTTACGTTAATTTATTTTATTTCAAATTAAAAAAATTGAGGACATTAGGCTACAATCTCGATTCAAAAAAAAATTTGTTTGGAATTAAAGATACCTTTTCTTTAAATTAGTTATTTTTATTAAATCAAAAATATCTTTTAGATGAAAAAAATCATTTTGAAATAAAAACAAATTTTTAGTGGATCAAAACACCATTTCTTTTAACCAAAGAAATTTCTTTGAATCAAAGAAACCTATTCATTGGCTCTCAGTCAAAAAGATTAAATTTCTTATAAAACAGATTAATTTTTAAATCAAAAATACAAATAAAAAAAAATTTGAATTTGCATTCGAGAAAGATTTTATTTTGACTTTTCAACAGCAAAATATAAGTTTTAAACAGGAAGTAAATTTTCTGCGTAAATTATATTTAAACATTCGAGATAAAAAGACGATACTTCAACGAAACAATTGAATTTTTAATAAAAGAGGATACATTTTTTTAATGGTTTAATTTTTATACAAACAGTTGCGATTTTCTCAAAAAAAAAACAAATTTCTACTAAAATAGATGAATTTTTAAATCCAAAAGACGCAAACAAATTATAAAAAAAGTTGAATTTTTATCCAAAAACGATTTCAGTTTTACTTTTCAGCATAAAAGTATAAGTTTTAAATGAGAAAGAAATTTTTTATTCGAATAGTTATATTTTTTACAAAAAAAAAAATGAATTTTTAACGAAGCAGTTGAATTGAAAAAAAAATTGTTCACAAAATTATTGAATGTTAAACCAAAACGGTGCATATTTATCGAAGAAATATGCAATTTCTAGAAAAATAAATGAATTTTTAAAATAAAATGACAATTTTTTTTGAATAGTTGAATTTTCAATTAAAAAATATTTTAGTTTGACTTTTCAGCATCAAAATATAGATTTAAAAAAAAAACAATTTTCTTGGAAAAAAACAGAGATTAAAATTTATAACTAGAAAATGAGTCTTGTGGAGGAAGCAACTGCAAAAAGGCCATAATCTGAAACTTAACATTTTTAAACTTCAATTTTTTTATACATATTTTGCTAATTTTTTACATGGTAATTGTAAACTGGTCACTCTATCGAGGCAGATTTTTTATTTTGACAATAACCGTAATTTGTTGAAAATGTAAACAATTTATTTAAATAAATGAAAATAAATATAACTTCTGTATTAATTTTTTTAACTTTGATGATCGAATAGCAATCTTTATGTCATAACGTATTACATAAAAAAAGGAAAATTTAAAAACTTTCGAGTCGAAAGTTATTGCTTATTTTCGCTCGCTACTCAGCGCGCAGTGATTTCCAAATAAGGTATCCGTTGACCAATTAACTTTTCGCCAAAACTATTTGACCAATTTTGCATTGTTGTTATTTTAATTAAAGCTTATGAAATTTTTAACAAAGTTCTCGAGGCACATTTTTATAAAAAGTCGTTTAATTTTTTTTATTACCTCATGAAAATTTATTTAAAAAAATAAAAAATTGCGAAAATGCCATTTTGTTTAATATTATTCAATTTATGAGAATGCATATAGAATTAGTGGAGAAACTTGTCTTGAATGATGTCCAGCAGTATACGATCTTTAAAAAATTGTTTATAATTTTTATAAACAAATTAATCAACAAAAGTTAGATTTTTAGTCAAAATTATACATAGATACTTTATTTGCGAGGTTTAAAGTGGAAATCTGAAGAAGAAATTTCGATATAACTTATAAAAAAACAGAGAAAATTTGTTAATTATTTAAACAAATGCATTAATTTGTTTATTTTCAAATAGATTTGTTTAGTTTTTTAACAGAAAGGACAATAAATATCTCACTTATAGCTTTCTGGTGCGATTCTTTGATTTCAGACAATTAGTTTAATTTCTTTAAGCAAAATTAATTAACAAATGCATAATATTGTCATTTTTCAGTCAAAGAAATTCTTTTTTTTTTAAATCAGCTTCAGATATGTTAAAAATAACTTTTGATATGATACTTGGATATAAAAAAAATTTCTATTCGAATGAAAAAATTCATTGTTTTCAAATACATTAATGTTTTGCTAGTAGCTCTCTATAGTTATTTTTTATTAAAATTAAACAATTAGTAATTTTTGTTAAAAAAATTTAATAAATAAATGCTTAATTTGGCCCTGTTTTAGTAGATAAATTTAGTTTCTTTAGTGGACCGATTTAGATGTTTTTTTTAAACTAATAAAATTTCAAAGAAAGTTGTGGAGCCTGATTTTTAATTTAGTTTTTCAATTTTTTTATAAATAAATAAATATGACGAAAAAAATGGACATTTTTTCTATTTCACGTTCCCGGTGTTCGTCAATAATAGGAAAATTGTTGTAATCACTAACGGCTTATTGATTTACATTATATAAAGATATTGCATCATGATACAATAAACAAAACAATTTTTTATAAAAAAATTATTTGTTCTAAATGTATTTTCTGTAATTTTTCAATAATTTAATGCTTTTTTTAGTTATATTTCATCAAATTTGAATGGAACCAATATTTTAATGAAGAAATTTTTCTTAAGACTATTCTTGTTAATATTATAAACAAATTTAATAAACAAACGCTTTATTCAGGTATTTGACATTAGAAAAATTCGTTATTTTAGATTAATTTTTTTTTTTAATTGGGCAGCTCATGATAATTTCAGGAAAATTCATAATTTGTTAATAAATTTTATGATTTTTTAAACAAATTTAAGAAACAAATGAATTATTCATTCATCTGTCATCAGAAAAATTCGGTTTTTTCGATGTAAATTAAAAAAAATGAGTATCCTCATGATAAGTTCAGAAAATTCATAATTTGTTGATGAATTTTATGATCTTATCAAACAAATTTAATAAACAAATGCATTATTCGAGCACTTACTGATGGAAAAATTCGTTTTTTTCAATGCCAATACTTTTAACTGGGAACTTCGTGATAATTTAAGCAACATCTATCACTATTTCATAAGTTTTATTATTGTTTAAACAAATTTAATAAACAAATACATTATTCGGGCACCTGTTAAAGAAAAATTTGTTTTTTTCGATGTCAGTCCTTTTAATTGAGAATTTTATGTTAATTTCAGCAACATTCATAATTAGTTTATAAATTTTATGATTTTTTAACAAATTTAATAAATAAATGTTGTAGCATTTATTTATAACAATTATTGCTGTACTGAATCAAAAAAAGCTTTTTTTATGAAATTAAAAGGACTGATATTGAAAAAACTAGTTTTTACGTCGACAAATGCATTTTTTTATCAAATTTGTTTAACAAAAACATAAAATTAATTAAATAATTAGGAATAATACTGAAATTATTGTAAAGTTTCCAATTAAAAGGACTGACATTAAAAAAAGGAGTTTTTGCGGCGACAAATACCTAAATAATTCATTTGTTTATTACATTAAAAAAAAATTGTAAAATTTATTACCAGATTATGAAGTGTTATGAAATTATTATGAGTTTCCTAATTTAAAAAATCGACATAAAAAAAACGAATTTTTTCTGATGACAAAACCCTGAATAAAGCATTTGTTTACTAAATTTGTTTATAATATTAACAAGAATAGTATTAAGAGATATTTTTTTCATTACAATATTGTTTCTATCCAAATTTCTTGCAATATATCTTTAAAAAACGTTAAATGTTTGAAAATTATAGAAAACATTTTTTAACAAACAATTTGTTTGTAAAACTTTTTTTGTTTATTATATAATGATGGAATATATTTATGCAATGTCAATCTATGAAACGTCGGTTCCCAAAAAAGTTGCCAAAAAAGTTTCCAATTAAAAGGACTGACATTGAAAAAAACTAGTTTTTCCGGCAACAAACTCCCAAATAATTCATTTTTTTATTAAATTTGTTTAAAAAAATATATAATTTATTAACAGATTATGAATTTTTCTGATATTATCATGAGTTTCCTAATTAAAAAAATCGTATCGAAAAAACTAATTTTTCTGATGACAAAAACCTGAATAAAGCATTTGTTTACTAAATTGTTTGATAATATTAACAAGAATAGTCTTAAAAGACATTTTTTTCATTAAAATATTGTTTCCATTCAAATTTCTTGCAATATGTCTTAAAAAACGTTAAATTATTAAAAATGATAGAAAATACATTTTCAACAAATAATTTGTTTATGAATTTTTTCTTTGTTGTATAATGATGGAATATCTTTATATAATGTAAATCTAGGAGACGACGGTTCCCGAAAAAGCTTCCAATTAAAAAGAACTGACATTGAAAAAAACTAGCTTTCCGGCAAGAAATGCCCAAATGATTAATTTGTTTATTAAAATTGTTGAAAAAATCATAAAATTTATTAACAAATTATGAATTTTTCTGATATTATCATGAGTTTCCTAATTTAAAAAAAATTGAATGCTAAAAAAACTAATTTTTCTGATGACAAATGCCTGAATAAAGCATTTGTTTATTAAATTTGTTTAAAAAATTATAGAATTTATTAAAAAATTTTGAATTTTTCTGATATTATCATGAGTTTCCTAATTTAAAAAATTGACATTTCAAAAACCGAATGTTTCTGATGACAATTGCTTGAATAAAGAATTTGTTTATTAAATTTGTTTATAATATTAACAAGAATAGTTTTAAGAGACATTTTTTTATATAAAATTTTGTTTTCATTCAAATTTCTTACAATATGACTTAACAAGACGATAAATTATTGAAAATTATAGAAAACGCATCTTCAACAAATAATTTGTTTATAAATGTTTTTTTTTTATTTTATAATGATGGAATATCTTTATATAATGTAAATCTAGGAAAACTCGGTTCCAAAAAAATTTTCCAATTAAAAGGACTGATATTGAAAAAAAAAACTAGTTTTTCCGGCAACAAATGCCCAAGTAATTCATTTGTTTATTAAATTCGTTAAAGAAATTATAAAATTTATTAACAAATTATGACTTTTTCTGATATTATCCTGATCTTGCTAATTAAAAAAAATTGAAATCTAAAAAACCGAATTTTTCTGATGACTAATGCCTGAATAAAGCATTTATTCATTAAATTTGTTTATAATATTAACAAGAATAGTCTTAAGAGACATTTTTTCATTAAAGTATTGTTTCTATTCAAATTTCTTGCAATATTACTTTAAAAAACGTTAAATTATTGAAAATTATAGAAAACATTTTTTAACAAATAATTTGTTCATACAATTTTTTTGTTTATTGTATAATGATGGAATATACTTATATAATGCAAATCTATGAAACTTCGGTTCACTAAAAATTTCCCAATTAAAAGGACTGACATTGAAAAAAAGTAATTTTTCCGGAAACAAATGCACAAATAATTCATTGAGTTATTAAATTTGTTTAAAAAAATATAAAATTGATTAAGAAATTATGAATCTTTCTGATATTATTATGAGCTTACTAATTTAAAAAAAAATTGACAAAAAAAAACGAATTTGTCTAATGACAAAAACCTGAATAAAGCATTTGTTTACTAAATTTGTTTATAATATTAAAAAGAATAGTCTTAAGACACATTTTTTGTATTAAAATATTGTTGCCATTCAAATTTCTTCCAATAATAAAAAAAAGTTAAATTATTGAAAATTATAGAAAACACATTTTCAACAAATAATTTATTTATAAATTTCTTGTTTCTTTATTGTATAATGATGGAATATATTTATGTAATGTAAATCTATGAAACGTCGGTTCCCAAGAAAATTCCCAAATAATTCATTTGTTTCTTAATTTTTAAAACATTTACAATTAAAATAAATTGGCACCTAAAAAACCGAATTTTTCTGACGACAAAAACCTGAATAAAGCATTTGTTTATTAAATTTGTTTTTAATATTAACCAGAATAGCCTTAAGAGACATTTTTTTAATTAAAATATTGTTTCCATTCAAATTAATTGCAATATGACTTTAAAAAGACATTAAATTCTTGAAAATTATAGGAAACACATTTTCAACAAATAATTTGTTTATACATTTTTTTTTGTTTTTTGTATAGTGATGGAATATTTTTATATAATATAAATCTATGAAATATAGGCAATTACAACAATTTTCCTATTATTGACCTACGCCGCGAACGTCAAATAGAAAAAGTTGCCATTTTTTTCGTCATTTATTTATTTATAAAAAACTTGAAAAAATAAATGAAAAATCAGGCTCGACAACTTTCTTTGAATTTTTATCAGCTTTTCAAAAAAAAAAAAAACATTCAAATCGGTTCACAGGTTCGGCCGGAATCGTATTTTGAACGAAAAGATGTGCGCGGGCGACGCGCGGTGATTGCCGAGCGACAAAAAGCAATAACTTGCGACTCAATGAAAGTTTTCATGTTTTTCTTTTTCCATGAGATACGTTATGAAATAAATATTGATATTCAATTATCAAAAATAAAAAAATTATGCAGAGAAGTTATATTTATTGTTATTTTTATTTTGAATGTCGGAATCGTATTTTGAACAAAAAAATGTGCGCGAGCGACGCGCGCTGATTGCCGAGCGAAAAAAAGCAATAACTTGCGACTCAATGAAAGTTTTCATGTTTTTCTTTTTCCATGTGATGTGTTATGAAATAAATATTGACTAAAAATATAAATGTTGTTCATAAATTTGTTTATAAAAATTATAAACAATTTTTTAAAGATCTTATACTGCCGAAAATGATCCAAGACAAGTTTCTTCACTAATTCTATGTACTTTCTCATGCATTGAATAAATTTCCACAAAATGGCATCTTCGTAATTCTTTATTTTTTAAAATGAATTTTCATTTTTAAATAAAAAAATTCAACAACGTGTATTAAAATTCTGCCTCGAAAAGTTTGTTATTAATTTCATAAGCTTTAATTAAAATAACAATAATTCTAAATCGGTCAAATAGTTTAGACGAAAATTTAAATTTATGCTGAGAAGTTATATTTATTTTCATTTGTTTAAATAAATTGCTTATATTTTCAACAAATTATGGTTATTGTAAAAATAAAAAATCTCTATCGAAAGAGTCTCCAGTTTACAATTGCCATTTAAAAAATTAGTAAAATACATCCAACAAGACAATAACAAATCTGTCACTTTTTGGACCCTCACCAGTCAAAAAAATGTATTAAGTCTTTCAAAACATATAAATAATGCAGAAAAAAGTATATAAAAACAAGAAATGAATAATGGGATAACAAAATTTTTTAAAACAATTTTAAAAGAAAATAAGGGTTCTCTCATAAAAGAAGGCTCTCAATTTTAAATCAAAAAGCAATTTTTCAATAATCAATTATTTAATTATCTTTTGTTTTTATCCCACCATTAATTTCTTCTTTTTTTAAGGATTTTTTCTACATTTTTTTGTATTTTTTTACAGACTTAATAAATGTTGTTTCTTTGAATGATAAGGGACCAAACAGTGAGCGAAATGTCTAAAAATAATTCTCGTGCCTCTTCTTTTTTTTACTTTCATTTCCATGACTTGCTTCGCTAATTAACACAAAAAAAAAAGTCGAGACAAAACCTACAACATTAAATTAACAAAATCGTTTTTATGTTTCAAACAAAATTTCTCTTTAATTTAAATTGATTTTTCTTCAGTTTGAAGACATATCCGATTAATGAGAACAATTATATTAAAGCAAGTTTTTTTTTTTAATAAAAACCAATATTTTTCCGAGTGCATGTTTCGTTCATTTAATTTGCTGAAGTTTCCACTTGGAGTGATCCTGATGCTCTGACATCATTTAATCTCTGACAGTGAAGAAGGCAATCAGGAAGGAAATAAAGAATAGAGAAAACTGTGTTTAAACCAGAGGCGTTTGGGATGAATTAACAGATGCACATTCAAATCATTGCAAACGACCTTCTCTCGTCAACTTGTGCAATTCGTTAAGGCTGTACACTACGTACAATCAATCTCAAAAGTTTATTATCTTTAAAATGATTTATAAAATCAAAAAAAAAAGAAGATCTATTATTAATAATTTCTGAAAATATTGATGGAGGCTTCTATGTACACTTTAGAAAAAAATAATTCAGGTTAAAATTGTTTATTTAAGAGTAGTTATTTAAAGGTTTAGTTTTTTCTTTCTCCTCAAGTAAAAGTTCAAAAAAATGGTTCATTTTTTCATTAAAAAATTAACAGTAAATTATTTACATTTAATTAATGATTCCATCCCATACTTTATGAAGCTACTTTTATCTTTTTATTAGTAATTATGTAAAAATGAGTTACTCCCTGTGTTTATTAGAAAACTGTTTTAAAAAACACACTACATAATCCTGTCACAGATTCTGATGGTTATAATAAAAAACACGTAAAAAACTGTTTTAGAAACACACACTAAAAACACTTTAAAAATTCTATTCAATATATTATGTTTGAACTTTAAATAATTAAAAATGAGCTAGAACAGAAAAGAATTATTTTCAATGTGCACCGTGTAAAATCTCAACGCAAACTAATTTCTTAAACCAAAAGCGAACTTCTCAGAGATTGTCAAATTTTCAAGAAGAAATACTTGTCACATAAGAAGGGAAAACCGAGAGAAAGAAAGATAGATAGAGAGAGAGAGAGAGAGAGAGTCAAAAGGGGACAGAAATGCGAACGAAAATTTGTAGTGTTTATTCTTGTTATAAAAAACAGTAAAGGACTCAATTTTTACGAGCGACACTAATTCATCTTGACCCAGACAACTCTTAACAGGGCATATGTTGACCAAAGTTTTAAAACTGGATTCAGAAAAAGAATGCATTTTTTATGAATTTCTGGAAAAGTAGTTTTTTAACTTCTTATTTTATTTAGTAATATGAAAACGAATAAAAAATCCTTTATTATGAAATAAAAACGATTGAAACTAAAAATATGGGATTGCAATAATAAAAGAAATGTAATAAAAACTTAAGTAAATAACCTAACTAAAACATGATATTCATAGACTATACTAAAAAAAATAAAAAAACATTGAAAAACCATGAATCTGAAATAATATTATCTCTGAAAAAGAAAAATCACACAATAAAAACATGGGG
>JAAAKG020137829.1:0-12803 GCA_010014905.2 Druon quercuslanigerum
TTAGAAAAGAAACAAAATTTCAATAAAATTTTAAAATTATAAACCAAAAAAACAGAATTTTTAACTAAAATGATGGTCCTTGAGAAAAAAAATATGTTTTAAAAAGTACTTCCACGTTCAAGTTCGTTGAAAAAAATGTAGTTTTTAAGTTTCGAATCGTAAAAAAGAACTATCATCTGCTCATTTTTAAGAGTTGTAAGCAGATAAAAAAACTTTTTTTTATTCATATTAAATTCAATACCATTTTCTCAGTGTAATTAAGAAACTTCCCCAAATTACACCTAAAAAGTTTTCGAATCATACACGATTTCTGTAAAATTTACGACAAGATGTTCGGAAATCAGCCGAATTTTTCCTTTGAAGAAGAGACATTTAGTACGCGCGTATCGCACACTATTTTCGTCAAAAAAAGCATGTTTACCGTATCTTTTGCTAAGTTAAAAGAAATTCGCTCTGAAAAAATATCATGATTAAGGAAAATGCAAAGTAATTCATATCCGCGCGGGAAGGGCAGGGTGCATTCTCTGCGCGCTGTACAGCCCTGAACTAAGGACACAGAAGCGCGTGCTACTGTGCTTGAAGCCCCACCCGCTTTTTTGAATGTACCGCTATACTTCAATGAAACAGACGCATCTACTGCGTTATTATTAATGGAACATTTTTATATGGCTAAATTAGCAGAAAATTAATACAGTTTTTCACATTTTATTCGTTATCGTAGGTGCAGTAGTACTAAATATAATTTTTTTTCTAGTGAACGACTTTATAGTCATGTTTATAAAAATATTGTGTTTTTTTAAGAATATATGAGTTCTTAAGGATTTGAGGAATCAATAAAAAAATTTTTTTTGAATTTTATACGCAAATTTGTCAATACAGGATCTTCTCAAAGTTAGCTATCTACTTAAAGTGCATGATTCCGGTGTTTTTTTGCAAAAAAAACGATGACAGCTCCTCGCTAGATTTTTGCACAATAACCGCCAAACATTCAATCAATGGAGATATAAGGACGCATTCACATGCACCTCACTGTTAATTTGTACTATTTTTGTGATCCGAGATAATCATTCCCGAAATGACCGGACTACATGAAAAAATCAGATAGTATTTAGATTCAAGAGCCAACGCACTGTGTTAGTGAGTTGTGTAAGTGTATTTGAGTCTATTCATTACTAAAAATCGACCAGTGACTACGTAGTGATGCACCCTTCTACATGGAACCTCTTCGGAAGAAGATCGCTAACTTCTTTTCGAGTCCAATGCAACCTATCAGAATTGGATTCAGTAATATCATGTGAAACTTTACTTTTTCTGCGTCGGGTCTAATTTTCAAACAATAAGAAGGCGAAGGCGGAGTGAGGCTAGAAACCGTTCGCCCATTCTTACTGACATATTATTTCCTAAAATATCATTTGATCCAATTATAATAGGCTCCAGATTTTCTTCACACATAATTTTTAATTTCTTACATAAAGTACTTATACAGAATGGAAGTCTGAGAGGATTTTCTATCACTATGGTCCCTTAACAGAAAATTTAATATCAATAATACCTTTATTAATTGCTAATATTATTTATTTTGTATTCTATTTTTATTTTATGTTCATTTGTTTCAGAGGAATATATTTATTTTATTATTGTTTCGGGAAAATACCTTAACAAATACAAAATCGCAGCTTTCTCTGAAAATTTTATGATAAAGACGGAGTTTTTAGTAATTTTTTGAACATTGTATTATTTTTGACCGAGGAGTATCGAGTTTTCAAGTATTATTTAAATAATTTCCGATTGTTGAAACAATCAATATTTGGTTGAACAATTTGTTCCCCTGCAAAGCGTTAAAAGTTTTTATCTTTCAGAATAAATTTTTTAAATAATTTTTTAACTTTATTATTAATTAATTATTAATTAATAATTATTATTAATTTAACTAATTTGATCATTTTTTAAACAATTTTCATTTGTTTAAATAATTATTTTTTCAAAAATCGTAAAAAGGTATTTTATTTTTAAATAACTTTCAATTGCTTAAACAATCATTATTTGTTTGACCACAAGCGTTTTATTTCAATAAAAACCAATGTACTGTATTCCCTGTAGTATATTAATATAAGGATAACTCAGAACTAATACATAAGAGCATAGTATTCTTATCAGATAGCACTAACCACGATACAGCTGCAGTTCTTACAGTCCAAAAAATGTTGATACGACATGTGAAAGGAAGTCTTTGCATGAAGATAATCATTTTTTCAGTGATGGTGCGAAACAGCATTTCAAGATCAGGTTTGAGATGGTTAATTTCATTTATCATAAAAAAAACTTTTGTATCAAAGCTGATTGGAGCTTCGATGCTGCTGCGAGTAGTAAAAGTGCTTCAGCTGGTATTGGAGCTCTATTCAAAGGAGAAGCAGCACTGAAGCCATTCTAACTCCTGGAAAGCTTACTGTATGGAGTCAAATGCTTTTTCAGAATATGAGACCTTCTTCTACAGTAAACAAGAGCATGATAAAGTTAGCAAGTCTCTGAAGAGTAGGTTTGACAGTGTTCCAGCAGTCCCACAAATATTAAAAAATTGTTGCTTCAAAGTAGAAACGGATCGAACGCTATTGATTAAAAGGTACCTACTTTAATTCCCTGATGCTACCACACTTAGATATGAGGCATGAACGAACTCTGAAAAGCTTGAAAACTCTGAAAAAGGTGGGGCTGAATGATTTTATATGAAAAGTTCGAGGACCCAAAAGTTACGAGTGGGAAGCTGTAAATGGTGCCTATAATCAATTTTTCCTGAACTTAAAATCATCCCATAAGCCGTTTTTTTATTCGTAAATAATTCATTAAAATTGTTATGTATAATAACTTAATGCTAAATAAGCTGGTACAACCATATGATAGGAGCTTGAAAAAGTATTTAAGCAAGTTGAAGTACTTGAAAATTATTACTAAAACGGTAATGTTAATGCTTATTCTTCTTGACTACTTATCGATAATTTAATTATTTACTTTATTGATCGTTAATAATAATATTTAAGCAGTTAAATAATGAACAAAATTATCTTCCAACGTACTATAGATTTTTTTACATAAAACAAAATGCATGTTTTTTTGTTTACATCAAATGACTGGAATAGTATGTATATTTGCTTGCCTAAGCATAACTATATGTATATATTGTTATTTGTAATATAAGTCAGTTTTTATCGTAACATCGAAGTGTGAGCATCAAAATTAAATTATGTCTCGTACTTTTAGTTAGTGGATAAAAAATGAAACCAGTACCTGAAATAAAAGTGCATACGATGTCGCACAGTGATTGTCGTTTAAAAGTGTGCTTCTCGTGTAAAGAGGAAAAAAAGTTATTTTTGAAATAACAGATACACTTGAAAAATATTTAATAAGCATGCCAATTATGACAGTAGCGATAAACGATTGCCGAAAGAAGTTTGTGTGGATTGTAAAAAAAAGATTTCTGCAAATAAAAATTCTGATAATAATTCTATTGTGATGCCAGCTGATTATTCTAATTTTAAGCTAGCTAATAATACTCGATCAAGTTTTGGAAAGCCGTGTTCTTGTGAATTATGTATTATAGTGAAAGATCAAAGTAAATATAACTTTTCAAGAACCTCTGCTACAATCATTTTAAAAAAATCAAAGAAAAAAAATCTGCAAATAACAAATGTGGGAAATGTTCATCAATTATCCCAAAAGGTAAACGTCATAGTTGTACAAAAAAGGGATTAATACAGAACTTGAATTCATCATTAGATCAGAAAGTGAAAGAACACTTGGTGTGTAATGTAATTACAGAAAAATCGACCGATAAAACGCGTCAAGATAATTATTTGATATCGTTATCAAGAGAAGAAGTTAGACCAATGGCTGTTAGTGTCTCAGGAAACAAAAAAGAAGCTGCACAGCGGGCGATATCTGCTGAAAATTTATCGAAAATTAATACTAATTTTGGTTTGTCAAGTAACACATCTTTAGGAATCGCTAAATCACTTCGAAGTGCAACAAAAAAAAAGAAAAAATTGGAACCTAATCTAAAAGACAAAATCAAGGCTTTAAATCATAAACGTTGACTCCCATCTTGATGTAACAAAATGCCAGTTAATTAGCTCTAAAACGGAAAACACACTAAAAGAAGAATATTTTGTATTTTGTAAAAATATTCAAAAACTAATCAATGATGTTAAGGAATCTCGTGAAGTAGATGAAACATTCATTAAAATTGGGGCAGATGGCGGTGGAGGTTTCTTAAAAATAACATCTATTCAATATTTGGAAAATGAGTGCGTGATTCCAAGCAAAAACAAACGGCAAAGTTATAATGAAGGAGTAGTTGCCAATAATTTCTAAGATTCTGGTGTCAATAATTTATTTTCGATGAGTGTAACTCCAGTTCCTGAAGAAAATCATGATAATTTATCAGTTTTGTGGAACTTACTAAATCTGAAGGATTTCGAAAGTAAAGTTTCAGCGGATCTAAAATTATTGAATATATTGGTTGGTCTAAAGTCTCACAGCTGTAAGTGCCCATGCACTCGGTGTACCGCTCATAAAGATTTCTCAGACGCTATTAGGCGTGTTGAGAACAATTGGGATTTGCATTGAAAATTTTAAAGCTTGGAAAGCAAATGGAGCTAAAAAAGAAGATTGTAAAAATCTTAAAAATTGTTGCAATTTACCGATAATTTCATCAGACGAAGGAAAGCAAATTATTGACTTGATTGCACCGCCCGAGTTACATTTGTTGATCGGACAGTGAAGTGTGGGCTAAAAAGTGCAAGGTCAGCCGAAAAATCTTATATGGAAGTGCAGGATTTAATGGAAATTCAAGTAAACCATTATTAAACAAAGTGGATGTTTTACTTGAAATTTGTACAACAACCTGTAATTCTTCTTGTATGCATTTTTTACATGTTTTGACGCATTCAAAAAGGTTGTAGATTCTTGTTTTTCATGTTACTTAAAATCAGATTACCTTGACAAGATCGCTGATTTAAAAAAAAGTTATTTATATTTAGTGATAAATGTATGTTTGAAAATTCACGCCGTTTCTTTCATATTAAAGATTTTTTCGTGAAAAAAAAAAGGATTGGGGTTTTACTCGGAGCAAGCTGTGGAGTCAGCTCAAGCAAACTTAAGAAAAATGTCGATTAAGTATAAAGTGAAAAAGACACATCCGAAGTATGTAGAAAATTTACTTAAAACTGTTCGCGAATATAATAGTAGACACCTTTAATTTACAAACACTTAAAGATTGAAATTCAGAAAATGAGTGCGTGATTCCAAGCAAAAACAAACGGCAAAGTTATAATGAAGGAGTAGTTGCCAATAATTTCTAAGATTCTGGTGTCAATAATTTATTTTCGATGAGTGTAACTCCAGTTCCTGAAGAAAATCATGATAATTTATCAGTTTTGTGGAACTTACTAAATCTGAAGGATTTCGAAAGTAAAGTTTCAGCGGATCTAAAATTATTGAATATATTGGTTGGTCTAAAGTCTCACAGCTGTAAGTGCCCATGCACTCGGTGTACCGCTCATAAAGATTTCTCAGACGCTATTAGGCGTGTTGAGAACAATTGGGATTTGCATTGAAAATTTTAAAGCTTGGAAAGCAAATGGAGCTAAAAAAGAAGATTGTAAAAATCTTAAAAATTGTTGCAATTTACCGATAATTTCATCAGACGAAGGAAAGCAAATTATTGACTTGATTGCACCGCCCGAGTTACATTTGTTGATCGGACAGTGAAGTGTGGGCTAAAAAGTGCAAGGTCAGCCGAAAAATCTTATATGGAAGTGCAGGATTTAATGGAAATTCAAGTAAACCATTATTAAACAAAGTGGATGTTTTACTTGAAATTTGTACAACAACCTGTAATTCTTCTTGTATGCATTTTTTACATGTTTTGACGCATTCAAAAAGGTTGTAGATTCTTGTTTTTCATGTTACTTAAAATCAGATTACCTTGACAAGATCGCTGATTTAAAAAAAAGTTATTTATATTTAGTGATAAATGTATGTTTGAAAATTCACGCCGTTTCTTTCATATTAAAGATTTTTTCGTGAAAAAAAAAAGGATTGGGGTTTTACTCGGAGCAAGCTGTGGAGTCAGCTCAAGCAAACTTAAGAAAAATGTCGATTAAGTATAAAGTGAAAAAGACACATCCGAAGTATGTAGAAAATTTCCTTAAAACTGTTCGCGAATATAATAGTAGACACCTTTAATTTACAAACACTTAAAGTTTGAAATTCAGAAATCTATTTAATTTTAAATTTTGTTGTTTAACATAATAAATTATGTTATATTTTCATTAAATATTATGTAATTGTAAGTTTTCTTTAGTTTAAAACGTGATAAAATACTTGCTAAATATACTCAAACTGTAAGTACGTGCAATAACTTGTAATTTTGTTTTGTCAAATAAAAATGATTTTATAATTTTAAAAAATATGGCTAGTTTTTAGAAATTAATGAAATATATTCACATAGAACATTCATATCACTATTTCAATAATGATTTTCAATTATTTTAACTTGCTTCTATACTTTTTCAAGCTCGTATCATATGGCTGTTTAAGTTATTATACATATAAATTTTAATGAATTTTTCACGAATAAAAAAAACGGCTCAGGGGATCATTTCAATTTCATGAAAAGTTGTTTATAGACGCCATTTACAACAACTTCCCACTCGTAACTTTGTCGTCCTCGAACTTTTCATATAAAATTATTGAGCCCCACCGTTGAGAGGCAAGGGGAATCACGTTCAAAAATCACCCAGATTGGTGATCATTCGACCTGATAATTGATTTGTGATCAGCGACCTCGCAAAGCCACAGTAATCATTTCCCAGCCTATTTTAGTCACTGGAAGCTAACATTTTTCGTGTAAATCCGCCATTTCGAATTTTGATATTTTTACTGCAGAATCTCAATCACCGATCACGAAAACCTTCTAGCAATAATTTGCACACCGATTTCAGAAATTGGGGCCACTGAATGCTTGATTCTTCGACATAAATCGGCTATATTGTATCCGCTGTATTGGATTTCAATATTCAGATTACATAATCATAATCAGCGACTTCGAAAACCCCCGAGTAACTATGTCTAAGCCGATTTGAGGAAATTTAGTTGCAGGGAGCATAATCGTTAACATATTGCCGCCATATTCGATCCAACATTTTAAATTATGCAATGTTCCATATGGTTTGTCAAAGGACCTATGCAAACCTAGTATTTAAGCCCAAAAGGATTATTTGAAATCGGCACTTTCATTAATTTTTTTTTTTACGTAATTTGTTCATCTATGTTTTCTCAGACTCTCCACGCGATATTTAGTCCAGCATATTGAATTTCGAAAAACGCCTAACGGTTTTGAGAAGTAGATAGTATCTGCTTAAGTTTAAGCCTATACACGATGTATTTAAGTCAAGCCAATTTTTCGAATTTTGAATATTCAATACAGAAACTGAATCTTCATAGTGGAAAAACTGTTGTGTATTTTTTGCAGATTTAAACAAAATTGAGCACATCGCTGTTAATGTCTTATGGGCTTTAACACAGAAAAACCTCTAATTTTCTCCATGTTTGGATTATTCATTTAAATTATCATAATAGAATACTAAAATTTGACGTAGAGAATATTTAGGCTTTTATAATGAGCCTCAAAAAGTGCTTTAATTAAAAAACTAATATGAAATTTTCTTTTTTTAACTACAAAAGTGATGTTTCTTCACAAAAAGGTCAAAAATTATGATTTTCCGGAGCTCATTTTGGGCCATAAATATTGCTTCGTTTAGTTAAAAATTATAACAGTTCTTCATAGAGTCAAGAATTGATTATTCAAAAATGGATCATTTGCAATTTCAATAATAGTAAGATAATTAGCAAAAACAAGAAGAGATTCGTCCCAAAAAGGCGGAGAGAGTCCATAAATAAGTACATGATGATGGGCGGGGAACCTTTCCTAATCCGTTCAAATACTTTAAACTATGCAACGTAAGTTCTATAGAATAACTATTCTATAGAATATTTTTATCATCGAGTGTTCTTATTTTCTTAAGTAATTATTATTTGAGTAAGTGAATAATAATCTATCAAGTATTACAAAAATAAAATTGTAAAAAATAAAATATTAAAAAAAAGAAATTGTATACTAAATAAAATTATTTTAAAAAATTAGAGTGTTGAAAATAAAGTTTGTCAAACTGAAACAGTTTTTTACAACTGGAATGGAAAGCTTCTAATGTGTCCCCTGAGGGTTTACATTTTTCTTGTACCTGTTTCTCTAGAGGTACCGGTCCCACGGCTCTCCGGAGATGACCAACTCCCTTGCTAGGCTAATGTTCACCGCACGGGCCACCGAGGCCCTTCCAGCGTGCTAGGCGGCACAATAAAATCTAAATTCCTAAGAAATCTGAAGAGGTAAACGTAGAACAGTAACTAGTAATTCCTTGAGAGTAACAAAGGTGCAAATGCAGAGACAGCTTGCACATTGACATTTGACGAGCGTAGGGACTCTGATAAATTTTCTTAACTAAAACAATGAGTAACTAATGCTATTAATTACATTCAGTTTTTAATTTATCAGAGTTCCTACACTCTTCAAATCTCAATGCGCAAGCTGACTCTGCATTTGCACCGTTGTTACTCTCAGGAAATTACTGGTTACTTTTCTACGCTGACCTCTCAAGATTTCTTAGAAATTTAGATTTTATTGACCACAAGATCTTGTTGAAACAGCCTCTCTTCGTGGGTATATTTTGGAGAAGTCCAACCTCGGGACCATGAAATGTTCAGTTAATGGTGCTGCAAAAGCTTTGGTTGATTCAAATCGAAAACTAAAACAGAGGATGGATCTAATGACCAAAAGATACTGGCATAAACTGAACAAGAAGATTGGATGGGCAAGACAGAATGCGTCTCTTGTTCAATGTGTGATTGACTACATAAAATCTGGTTGATCGTTCACGAAAAGGGTTCGAAAGTTCGTCCAAGAACTGAGGAAAAAAAGTCTGGGACAAAAGTTATGAATAATTATTTTTTATGAATTTTTTAAATTAACTATTGCACCGAAGATAAGTTAGAGATAGCATTTTTACTTAAGAAAAAAAGTTTTCTTTGGTATAGAACCACTTAGTTGAAATTTTGTTTACTTAATTTGTGTGCAGCAGTAAAAATGGTATAATTATTTAAATGATCTTCATTAATTTACAATGTTTTGTAATATTTTTAAGTCGTATCTACAAAGAAAATAAGAAAATTCGAAAAAATATGTCTTTTGTCATACTTTGTGTTAAATCAATAAATAAAACCAAAAACAAAGGTAAAAATCAACACTGGCTACCGTTCCTCGAAATCATGTGATATTTGTTTTTATAATAGGATTTACTTTTTCCCAGCAAAAAGAATGTTTGTCGATAAGATCTTTCTTTATTTCTATACAACAATATTTAGTCACCTTTGCCGATATCTTCAATTATAGCAAATTATTTAATTTTTTCATTTTTTTCCTGGCTGCTGTTCATAAGTAGGCATTCAAGGGTGTTGGTCAAATTCAACTTGAACTGTTTTTTGCATCAGAACGGCCCTGGCCCAATATATATTTTAGCTCCGCCTATTTGAAAACGAAAGAGAAAAAACTTACCAAATAACTGGGAGTTTGCGTGATGTTCGGACCGATACAATTTTGAAAGACAAACGCTTGTTTTGAGAAAAGTATCATTTAGACGGTTAGAACTGTTTGCAATTTTGTTTTACGTACAATTTTTTCAATTCAGCATTCTCAGGGGTCTCTATAGATCCCAGCACTCACAACTTGATCATTATCAAAAAAGGTGCAAAAACAAGAGAAAATTGACCATTTCTGTACGTAAAGATCATGAGACTGTCTTTGTAAATAGTCGACATTCAACAGGCTGTGCGGGCTTTGACAATGACTCTGCAAACAACACGCTTACGATGACAGAGCCGTGCAATAAAATTCAAGTTTGATTTATCTAACACCCTTAAAGCAAAGAAAGAATTGACCAACCTCAATACTGTTATTTATTTCTTTTTTTTTTTTTGCGTTTATTATGATCTAGTAACTTAATCTACCGTATAATGTTTTAAAGGTAATTTATACAGTTTTTGTATAGTAACTTACTTCTTTCAGGTCTTGTTCTCGAAAGTGGTTCTGTATGAAGCAACAGCTCGTCTTATGGCGGGCGCTGCACCAGTAAGGACACAGCATCTACTAGATCGCAGTGTGCATCAACGAAATTCGCGAACATCTATAATTTGCGGAAAAGATAGATCACAAGAGCAAGCTAGTGGCGAACGTGAACATGCTGCAGCTTTATGTTTAGCGTGTCGTCATTTACCTACATTATTACTTGCTTCTCCTGGAGAGCGTGCAGGAATGCTGATAGAAGCTGCTAAAACGTTTGAAAGAGTGGGAGATCGCATTCGCCTTCGAAATTGCTATGATTTAATCCAACAAATACGGCCAGTGCTTGCGGTTCATTAAAAAAATACGTTCCAAAACATTCATTAAATTATCAAGAAACGTCTATGTCATTCCTAACATTTTTCAAAATTATATTTTAAATCAAATTTAAGTATTTGCATTTCCAAACCCAATAAAAGTTCAAAGTATTAAATCTTTGACATTATTTGAAATTGAAAATTAAAAAAAATGTCTTGTTTATAAACATTAAATATTTATAAAATTTGCTAAGTCGATTGGGCTCATAATTTGGTATGTAAGTGACGTCTTCTTATTTTAAAAAGGCAAATTAATAGAATGCTAAATTATAAGAAATCAAATAATGCGATATTTGAATCTCTCGAGCTTCTAGTTTACTTTAATTTAATCTAATTAGAACTTAATTTATTCATAATCCGAGTTCCAACCCGCGAGTCAATTTGTACATGTAACAGTTGATATACAAAAAAATATGACGAGCGAGTAGGGGTTCATTCACTGAATCATGTATTCAGAAAAATATGAAAAACCTAATTCTGTAATATGATCAATTATGTGAATCCAAAAACTTTTGTAGTAAAATATAAATATTGAATTTAGAGTACCATTAATCAAGAGTGTTCCACACGAAAAGTCCAAATCGAAGTGAAAAGGGAAAAGGGGACTTCATCGTGCCAAGCACACTATTGCTCTTTCACACTAGCGCTCCAAGGGATTCGAGCAACAGACTCAAACCAAAATAGGCGAGCGAAATAATAACGTCAGGGACAGAATGACGATTCAATTTGCAAATTTTTTTAGAGTAAACTTAATGTGGTACAAAAAACGTGAGCAGCACTTTTTCCTAATCAAGTCCGAGGTGCATCCGAGATGACGACAAGTACTCCAACTTCACAATTGGCTACAAAGGTGCGTCTTAGCGGCCGAGCGGTCACACAATGTTTTTTATTACAACGCAATCGGAATTGTGCTTTTAGCGTCTGTTTACCTTCTCCGCGTGACTGTCATCAGCCAGTCAACGAAGCTGAATGAGGGGCGCAAATGGAAATAATTCATAACAATCAACTTTGTTGTCAAAAACCTTCCTTGAGGGGTCCTAAAACACCTCCAAAAATTCAGTATATGTTTTTTTTGGGGGGGGGGGGAGCTCGAGCCGCTACATTCCAAAATGGCGTCTGATTTCCTTTTTTTGGATATTCCTTGGAAACTGCTGGGTTTAACGCAAAAATAGTTATTTAATAAAATACTCTTAATCTTCTTCTAAATTCAAAAGGTCATATAAAATATTGTTATAATGTGAGCAGTTTGTCCAAAAAATTCAAAAGAATAAACATTTTTGGAAGTTTCTTCTTTTTGCATTTGTAGGCGATGGCCTCAGCGAAAACGAGTGCAGTTTATTGTTTATTTTTATTGTTTCTCGTGTACTTCCCTCATGTCTTAATAATGCATAGTCTGGGGGGGGGGGGAGTAATAACGATGTATTTACTGCAGGCCCATTTTTTTCTTCGAACGGTATAAAACATAATGCACCCATCGTAAATAATCTCAACACCTTCCATATGTCTGGCGTCCTTCAAGCTGCATTTCCCAGGGCTTGAATAGACCAGGGTCACGTAGCCACCAGCGACTATCGACGTCCCACTTCCGCCATAACAAATACGTGAGTGCAAGCGAGAGAGTAACGGGCTTGCTAGTACAGTCAAACACAGTAATTTCTATTGTTGTGAGCGAACATTTTTCGACGATATATTTCAGACCTATTAAACGCGTTTTTTTATCAGAAAAAATCGTATCATTACTGATTTTTGCACGAAGCATCCCAAAGGTGCTCCAATGATCGTATCAAAATTCAATAATAATCAGATTATAATTAGGCTTATAACGAAGCTCTGAAGTAAAATTAAATTTTTTCTTCAACACACCTCCAAAATACATCTTGCTGCACATTTACTGTTGTTTATATAGACAATTATTTGTAGCGTAGTTATGTTAGCGGGAGAAGAAAGGAGATACAGAAGTTATAATTTTATGTTATTCCCCTTCAAGTATTAATCTCAATTATTTTATGGAATGATACGATTTTTTTCTGATACAAAAAACGCTTGATAATATTAATAGGTGTGAGATATATCGTCGATATATCCCAAACCCTAGGAAATGCAGTTTGAAGAGCGCCAGGTATATGAAAGGAGTTGAAATTATTTATGATGGGTCTATTATGTTTTCTACCGTTTGAAGGAAAAAGTGGGCTTGGAGTAAATACATCGTTTTAAAAAACCCCACCCCCCCCCCCACCCACCCCCTGGGGATTATCTGT
>JAAAKG020137830.1:0-12803 GCA_010014905.2 Druon quercuslanigerum
TCTTCAAATTGGTACGCTCTGCTACTTTCTGTTAAATAATTACATAATTTTGATACTTTTCTTCTAATTTTTAACAAATTTATATTTGTTTACACAATTTTTATTTGCTCAAGCAGTTATTTTTCGATAACTAAAAAATGAAATAAAATATGAAACATACAGTTAATTACGATTTTAAATATATTTTTAAAAAATTAATTACTTAAACAAATTATATTTGGGTAAATAATTAAAAAGTGGTTAATGTAATCTTTCTATACAGTATCCAGTCAGAAACATAATTCTATTTGTTCTGATTTATTTAATTCTTTTAGTTCTCGAAAAAAACTGTTTGAGAAAATGATGGTTGTTTAAACAAATAGAGATTTAATTAACATTAAAAGAAATGTGTCAAAATTTTGTAATTATTTAACAAAACGTAGCATAGGGTACTAATTTAAAAAGAAATTTGATATCTCTGGCCTAATTTTTAAAATTTTAGAAACTAGACAATAAATAATTATTTAAATAATTAAATTTAAGAAAGTGAAATTAGACCCAAATCCACATTAAAAATCCTATTGAACGTCCAATAATCAAACTGATGCAAACTCTTGTAAAAAACAAGAATAAAACGACCAAATTTTAACTTTTACTTTTTAAACAAAAATGCTGCTATTGTAATCTGAAAAAATTTAAAAACAAAAATTTAAGAGAAAAATAAAAAAAATAATTTTTATCTTTGTCTGAAATTTTTGTTTTTCATTTTTTTCAGATTACAATAGGAATTTTTCTTTTTTGTTAAAAAAAATCAAGTATTACTAATTTGATATTCGTCCTTTTATTTTAAAAATTATCATTGAGGTTGAAAATGAAATTAATTGGTTGAAATTTCATGAAAGTTATAACAGTTCCATATTTCTTAATTTAAGTTAAAAAAATTCATCTTTTTGATTAAACTTTCACTTTTGACTAAAAATGTTTTAATTTAATTTCTGTTTAAAAACTTATCCTTCTCAAATGAAAAATCGTATTTTTGGGTAGAAATAGACCTTTTTGGCAAAAAAATAATTATTCTACTTAAAGATTCATCATTTCAGTTAAAAATTCATATTTCTGGTTAAAAATTAAACTATTCCGATTAAATATTTAAAATTTTATTTAAATGATTTATCACTGTGTTTGAAAATGTAACTATTTTTTTATTTTAGTTTTTTTTGTTGAATGTTACTTTGTTTGTTGAACAAATATTTTCAACTAAACATTTAACTTATTCTAATTGAGAACTACAAATCGCAAATCCTTGAGAAATTTTTATAATTTTTGCTGAAAAAATACATGCAGTATATAATGATACATAATATACATATAATTAAAAATAATATATAATGTGTAAAAAAATTGGATTGTATGTAAACTATATTTGGTCCAAAAAATTCCTACAGTATCTACTAACAACAAAACGTCAATTCCACCCTTATTGGACAACCTTTATCCCACATATTCACCTTAAGTACCCCTTAAATAATTGAAAACTTCACATCTTTTATGCAGTGTTTTTTGAGAACATTGAAGGTCATTTGAAGGTCAAATTGCAAAAAATCAGAGAAAAAAGTCAGAAAAATCCATACATAGGTTTATGTGGTCGCTGATTTTAAATCCGAGGTCTGCTGATCTCTATCGTACAAAATTCAAGGTCATTCAGAGGTCAAAATGCAAAAAATCCGATAAAAAATCCAGAAAAATACAAATCGCAAATCCTTGAGAAATTTTTATAATTTTTGCTGAAAACTACAAGCAGTATATAATGATAGATAATATACATATAATTAAAAATAATATATAATGTGGGAAAAAATTGGATTGTTTCTAAACTATATTTGGCCGAAAAAATTCGAAAAATTCCTACAGTATCTACTAACAATTAGAAGTCAATTTCACACGCATTGGACAACCCTTATCCTCCCTATTTACTTGGAGCACCCATTAAAAACTGAAAACTTCACCGCTTTTATGCAGTGTTTTTGAGAAAATTCAACGTCATTTAAAGTTCAAACTGCAAAAAATCCAATAAAAAATCCAGAAAAATATATACACAGGTTTCTGTGCTTACTGATTTCGAATCCGTGGCCCGCTGACCTCTATCGTATCAGATTAAAGGTTATTTAAAGGTCAAAATGCAAAAAATCGGATAAAAAATCCAGAAAAATACATACGTAGTTTTCTGTAATCGCTAATTTCGAATCAGAGGTCCGCTGACCTCTATCGTATCAGATTCAAGGACATTTGAAGGTTAAGCTGCAAAAAATCTGATTAAAAATTCCAGAAAAATACAGATATAGGTTTTTGGTGTCGCTGATTTTGAATCCGGAGATCCATTGGCCTACACCATATCAGGTGCAAGGTGATTAAAAGGTCAAACTAAAAAATATGATTAGGAAAATCTAGAAAAATACACATATATATTTCGGGGAACATTCTGACCTTCTAGTGATCTTGAATCTGATATGGTAGAGCTCAATTGACCTCGGATTCGAAATCAGGACCCCAAAAACCTAAGTATGTATTTTTCTGGATTTTTCTATCGGATTTTTTGCAGTTTGACCTTCAAATGACCTTGAATCTGATTTAATGGAGGTCAAAGGACTTAGGAAGTCAATTTTGAGTCAGTTTATAAGCATTGCTTTTTTGATGCGACGTAAAATGAATTTCCACAAGACTACGGGGAAAAACGGGTTTAGTTAAGGCCGCGAGGAGAAACGGTTTAGGCGTCTAACACGTTTCTCCCCTTAGCCTATTTCAATCCGCTTTACCTCTGGCGCTCATTCAAACCGTTTTTATTCTTAATCCGTGAATTAAACAGTTATTCGAAAATTGGGTAAATGGTAAAAAGTAGTGCAAAAGCAAGCATGGTGGTCTAGTGTCTAGTTGTAGAGGAAAAGGAAAAGCGATGATTTATCGAAGAAGCAACGAGGAGGCAGCAGGCAAGTCGAGTAACTATTTTCGATCGAGGCAAAATGCAAGCACAAGGATAGTCAGTGCAGCGTGATGCATCGCGACGTATGGCGTAAATCAAGCAGCTGCAACGACTGATTCCAGTGGTACCGACCCACGCCCGCATTATATCAGCCAGGGCGGTATATTTATTACCCAGCGCCGCCCAGATTGGAACAAATGCTGCCACTCCTGCTCCCTCCGTTGCCAATACGGTTGGTACGCTTGGTACCTTACCAGCTCGTATCCTGTGTCCCTTGCGGCACTTGAGACCCATTGATAATGGCAAACGCGTTATAGCGCTCTATGTATATGCTTTCCAGTCCACACGGACACGCGAATGTCAAATGTGTAACTGTGTGCCGAAGCGATATCCAGAGCGCTCGTAACATCGGAAAGGCCAGGATTTGTGGGACCTCTGGATGATGGCCGTAGCCGCCACCTTCATTACCGATCGCGCCATTAATCTGCTGGCTCTGATGGTCCGGTAGTAAATATCTTCCACGATAACATCTGTGACTCTGTCTGCCGTTGTCCTCAGATAGCGGAAGTCGAGGCGTTTTGCAACTCGCGCGACTGGAATCACAAGGACAAAAATTTGAGACCTTTTGCTTTGGATTTTGCAAAACGTACAGTGGAAATTCGGAATGCGGTCTGAGAGTTTGGAACGGTGCTGGAATTTTATTGGGGTAAAGGATGTTGACCCTGATGTTGCCCTCGGCAGTCGAAGCTCACGAGAGTTCATTCTATAATTAGTGGCTCGCACAGACGATATGTTTCAACTTCCTGTCATTCATTTGTCAAGAAATAAAATTGATTTATTTACAAATCAAGGGGTTTAGGAAATTCTACTTTCGATAAACCCTGCCAAATTTTTTTGACTTTACATTCAGAACCTACAAATTTTTCTAAATGAGGGTTGCCGCAATGTGACCTAACGGGTGCTGGCATAACTCAAACAGTGAAATTTCCTGTCAATTTTAAATTCGCTTACTTTTGCAGAATCAGGGAATTTGTAGAATTTGTGAATTGCAGAATTTGTTACGATCTGTTACGGAAGGGGGAGGGGATCCTTCTCTCGTATACGTATTTTTTGCAAATTCGCAAAATCTTTTTCATTCTGAAGAGTATCTCTTTACTTATAAATTTTATTGTTTCATTAAAAATTTTAAAATTTTCTTAAAAGGCAATCCCTTTTGAATAAAAATTCAACTTTTTTGTTAAGAATTTATCTTTTTTGGTTAAAGTTCAGCTCTTTTGCAGGACATTAACCTTTTCTTTAAAATGCATATTTTGTTTGCTGATTAATCAACTGAAACCTTTTTTGGACAAAAAGTATTTTTCTAAAAATTTGTCATTTTAATTTAAAATTTCATCATTTTTAGTATTATAGAAATATTTCATCTTACTTCGATAAAAATGCAACTGTTTTGTTAAAAATTTAACAATATTTTAGAGAATTTAGTTTTGTTTGAAATTCGTATTTTTATATTAAAAATTGAATTGAAATCTTTTCGGATGAAAATTCAACTCTTTTTAAAAGTTTGTCTTTTTGATTTTAAAATTCACCTGTTTCAGTATAATTTTCTTTGTTGTTAAAAAAAATTCAACTCCTTGATTAAAAATTTAACAAGCTTTTTAAAGAATCAGAATTTTAGTTAAAATCTGCTTTAGTAGAATATTTGGTTGAAATTCAACCTATTTCTTCTTGAATAAAAATGCAACTGTTTGGTTCAAAATTCAATAATTTTGTTCAAAAGTCATATTGTTTTAATGAGAATTTAACTATTTCATAGAAAGTTTACTTTTCGTTTAAATTTTTATATTTTGGAATTGAAAAATGAACTGAAATCTTATCTGGATGAAAGGTCTGTTCTAGTACAAATATCATCTTTCTTAGACAATGATACAGCTGTTTGCTAGAGACTTCAATTTTTTTTAATTAGTTCTTTTTTGTCGAAAAAAATTCGTCTTTCAAGATTCAAAATTCAATTTTTTTCGTAAAAATATTTTTTTTAATTTCTTTTTTTCTTAAAAATTTATCCGTCTTAAGAGAACTTTTATCTTTCTTAGATGAGAATGCAACAATTTTGTTGAAAAGTCATACGTTTTAGTTGAAAATTCTGCTGTTTTGTTGGAAATTAACTATTTTGTAGAAAATTTACTTTTTATTTGAAAAGGTGTTGGAAAGAGAACTGAAATCTTTTCTAGAAGATAACTAAACTTTTTTTTTTAATTTCATTTTTTCTTAAGAATTCATCTATTTCAAGAAACTTTTTATCTTTCTTAGATAAAAATTTAACTGTTTGATTGAAAATTAAACTATTTGGTTAGAAAATTCACAATTATGGGTTGACCATTCTACTTTTTTGTTGTTCAAAATTTAACTATTTGATAGAAGATTTACTTTTTGCTGGAAATTTATATTTTGGTTTTGAAAAATTAACTGAAATCTTATCGGGATGAAAATTAAACTTTGTAGAAACAAATTATCGTTTTTTATTAAAAATTAATATATTCTTGTTCAAATTTCATCTTTCTTGGACCATAATGTGACTGTTTGATAGAGGTTTCGAATATTTTCTTAAAAATTTGTCCTTTTTTGTCGAAAAAAATTCGTCTTTTTAGATTTAAAATTCATCTTCTTTTCGTAGAAACTTATTTCTTGTTTAAAAATGCAGATTTGGATCGAGAAATGTATACTAAAATCCTTTTAAACCAATAATTCAACTTTTTTGTTGAAAATTTATCTTTTTGATTTAAATTTTCATCTTTTTTAGTTTAAATATTACATTTTTCTGCGATAAAATGAAACTGTTTTGTTGAAAATTCAAATACTTCGTAGACAATTTTCTTTTTTTTTAAATTCTTATTATTGTGTGCATCTCTTTGTTTAAAAAGTCACACTTTTTGGTTAAAAATTCTGCGTAATATTTTGCTGTTTAAAAGAGAACTGAAATCTTTTCTGAATAAAAATTAAACAT
Source organism: Druon quercuslanigerum (assembly GCA_010014905.2). Lineage (NCBI taxonomy): Eukaryota > Metazoa > Arthropoda > Insecta > Hymenoptera > Cynipidae > Druon > Druon quercuslanigerum. The sequence goes on from JAAAKG020137830.1 coordinate 5,958, forward strand.
TGTTTTAAAATATCTTTTTTTCTTAGAAATTTATCCGTTTTAAGAGAGTTTTTATCTTTCTTAGATGAAAATGCAACTGTTTGGTTGAAAATTAAAACATTTCGTTCAAAAGCTATACTCTTTGGTTGAACATTCTAATGTTTTGTTGAAAATTTAACTATTTCATAGAAAATTTACTTTTTGTTGACAATTTATATTTTGGTTGTGAAAAATAAATTCAAATCTTATCTTAATGAAAGTTGAACTTTTTACAAAAAATGGCTGTCTTTTATTTGATTGAATATTTTAAAAATTCTAATTTTTTTGTAGAAACTTTATTCTTGTTTAAAAATTAAGATTTTGATCGTGAAAATTCAACTGAACTCATTTTCGACAGAAAATTAAACTATTTGTTTGAAAATTTTTCTTTTTCATTTAAATGCTTATCTTTTTTAGTTTAAATATTATATTTTTCTCGGATAAAAATGCAGCTCTTGACAGCTCTTACTTTTTATTTAAATTAATATTTTTGCGTTAAAAAGAGAATCTAAATCTTTTCTGCATGAAAAATAAACATTTTTTTTTAATTTCTTTTTTTTTTTTAATTCATCCGTTTTAAGAGAATTTTTATCTACCTTAGATGAAAACGTAACTGTTTGGTTGAAAACTAACTTATTATGTTAAAAAGTCATACTTTTTGTTTGAATTACTTTTTGTTTTTTGTTGGTAATTCTAATGTTTTGTTTAAAATTTAATTATTTCATAGAAAATTGACTTTTGCTGAAAATGTATATTTTGGTGGTGAAAAATGAACTTTAATCTTATCTAGATGAAAGTTGAAATTTTTAGAAAAAAATGGTCGTTTTTTATTCTATTGAATCTTGCAAATTCAAATTTTTTTGTAGAAACATTTTCGTTGTTTAAAACTGCAGATTTTGATCCTGAAATGTGTAATACGATCTTTTTTCACCGAGATTTTAAATATTTGTTTGAAATTTTATCTTTTTGATGGAAATTTTAATCTTTTTCAGTTTAAATATTATATCTTTCTCGGATACAAATGCAACTCTTTGGCTGAAAATTCCAACAATTTTGTTAAAGATTCATACTTTTTGGTTGAAAATTGTGCTCTTTTGTTAAAAAATTAACTATTTTGTAGAAAATTTATTTTTATTAAAATTTAATATTCTGGCCTTGAAAAGAGAACTGAAATCTCTTCTTGATGCGAATTCAAAATTTTTTCGGAAAATTTCGTTTTTTCTTAAGAATTCATCTGTATTAAGAGAATTTTTATCATTCTTAGATAAAAATTCCACTGCTTGGTTAAAAATTAAACTATTTTGTTTAAAAATTTACACTTTTGGGTTGAAGACAACTTTTTTTCTGTTGAAAATTTAACTATTTTGTAGAAAATTCACTTTGTATTTAAATTTAATATCTTGCTGTGGAAAAGAGAACTAAAATCTTTTCTGGATCAAAATTAAAAATTTTTTTTAAGTTTCTTTTTTTCTTCAAAATTCATCTTTTTAAAGAGAATTTTTATATTTCTCAGATAAAAATTCAACTGTTTAGTTGAAAAGTAAACTATTTTATAAAAAAAGTCACAGTTTTGGGTTGAACATTGTATTTTTTTTTTGAAAATTTAGCTATTTGATAGAAGATTTATTTTTTGCTAAAAATTTATATTTTGGTGGTGAAAAATGAACTCAAACCTGATCTGGATGAAAGTTTAACTTTTAAAAAAAAATCGTCGTTTTTTATTTTATTGAATGTTGAAAATTACATTTTTTTTGTAGAAACTTCATTCTTGTTCAAAAATGCAGATTTTGATCGTAAAAATTCAACTGAAATCTTTTTAAATAAAAAATTCAATTATTTGTTTAAAATTTTATCTTTTTGATTTAAATTTTAATCTTTTTCGGTTTAAATATTATATCTTCCTCATATAAAAATGCAAATCTTTGGTTGAAAATTCAACAATATTGTTGAAAAGTCATACTATTTTGTTGGAAATCTACTTTTATTTAAATTTAATATTTAGGTGTTAAAAAGAGAACTAAAATCTTTTCTGGAAGAATATTAAACATTTTTTTTAAATTTCTTTTTTTCTTAAAAATTTATCAATTTTAAAAGAACTTTTATCTTTCTTAGATAAAAATTTACCTATTTAGTTGAAAATTAAAATATTTTGTAAAAAATTCACAGTCTTGGGTTGAACAGTGTACTATTTTATATTTTGGTGGTAAAAAAGGAACTCAAATCTTATCTAGATGTAAGTTGAACTTTTTAGTTAAAAAATGGTCGTTTTTTATTTTATTGAATATTGAAAATTCCAATTTTTTTGTAGAAACTTCATTCTTGTTTAAAAATGCAGATTTTGATCGTGAAAATCCAACTGAAATATTTTCGATAGAAAATACAACTATTTGTTTAAAAATGTATCTTTTTGATTTAAATTTTCATCTTTTTCAGTTTAAATATTATATCTTTCTCGGATAAAAATGCAACTTTTTGGTTAAAAATGCAACAATTTGGTTAAAAAGTCATACTTTTTGGTTGAAAATTCTGCTGTTTTGTTGAAAATTCAACTATTTTGTAGAAAATTTACTTTTTATTTAAATTTAATATTTTGGTGTTTCAAATAGAACTAAAATCTTTTCTGGATTAAAATTAAACCTTTTTTTTAATATTTCTTTTTTTCTTAAAAATTCGTCCATTTTAAGAGAATTTTTATCTTTTTTGATAACAATTTAACTATTTGATTCAAAATTAAAATATTTTGTAAAAAATTCACAGTTTTGAGTTGAACAGTGTACTTTTTTTAAAATTTAACTAGTTGATAGAAGATATAATTTTTGTTTCAAATTTATATTTTGGTGGTGAAAAATGAACTCAAATCTTATCTAGAGGAAAATTTAACATTTTAGACAGAAATTGTCGTTTTGTACTTTATTGAATATTGAAAATTCAAATTTTTTTGTAGAAACTTCTTTCTTATTTAAAAATGCAGATTTTGATCGCAAAAATCCAAGTGATATCTTTTTTGACAAAAAATTTAACTATTTTTTTGAAAATTTATATTTTTGATTTAAATGTTTCTCTTTTTCAGTTTAAATATTATATCTTTCTTAGATGAAAATCCAACTCTTTGATTGAAAATTCAACAATTTTGTTGAAAAGTCATACATTTTGTTTAAAAATTCTGCTGTTTTTTTGAAAATTTAACTATATTGTAGAAAACTTACTTTTTATTTAAATTTAATATTTTAGCGTTAAAAAGAGAACTTAAATCTTTTCTGGATCAAAATTAAACCTTTTTTCTTAAAAATTCATCCATTTTAAGAGAATTTTTATCTTTTTCGGATAAAAAAGCAATTCTTTGGTTGAAAATTCAATAATTTTGTTGAAAATTTATACTTTTAGGTTGAAAGCTTAACTACTTTGTAGAAAGTTTATTTTTTATTTAAATGTAATATTTTGGCCTTAAAAAGAACTAAAAATTTTTCTGGATTAAAATTAAATTTTAAAAAAAATATATTTTGTTTTCTTAAAAATTTATCCGTTTGAAGATAATTTTTATCTTACGTAGATGAAAATCCAAGTGTTTGGTTGAACACAAAACCATTTTATTTAAAATTCATACTTTTTGGTTAAACATTCTAACATTTTGTTGAAAGTTTAACTATTTCATAGAAAATTGACTTATTATTTAAATTTAATATTTTTATGTTGAAAAGAAAACTGAAATCTTTTCTGGCTAAAAATTAAACTTTTTTTTTTATCTTTTTTTCTTGAAGATTAATCTGTTTCAAGAGAATTTTTATTTTTCTTAGATGAAAATGCAATTCTTTGGTTAAAAATTCTACTGTTTTGTTGAAAATTAAACTACTTCGTAGAAAATTTTTTACTTTTTATTTAAATTTATTATTTTGGTGTTGAAAAGAGAACTGAAATCTTTTCTGGGTGAAAATTTAACGATTTTGTTCAAAAGTCATACATTTGGTTGAACATTCTAACATTTTGTTGAAAATTGAACTATTTCATAGGAAATTTACTTTTTGTTGAAAATTTATATTTTGCTTGTGAAAAATGAACTCAAATCTGATCTGAATGAAAGCTGAACTTTGAGAAAAAAATTGTCGTGTTTTATTTTATTGAATATTGAAAATTAAAATTTTATTTAGAAATTTCTTTCTTGCTTAAAAATGCAGAATTTGATCGACAAATTTTAACTAAAATCTTTTGCAATCGAAAATTCAACTATTTGTTTGAAAATTGATCTTTTTGATTTAAAAATCCATTTGTTTTAGTAGAAATATCTATTTTACGAAAATGCTACTTTTTGGTTAAAAATTCTTCTTCTTTGCTTGAGCACTCAACTATTTTCTTTGAAAGATTTGGTTGAATCACTTTCATATCACCCTGCCTCTTTAGGTTTGGATTTCCTCGATTTAGGATCAAGCTCAATGCAATCCACGCCCAAATACCCCGTTCTTATATCGGGAGTTAAGTGTTTTCCGCAATTTAATGTCACGAAAGAGTATACAGAGAGAGAAAGGTTGGTGTCAACCTTTTCACGAAACTAGCTAGATTCAGTAATCTGGGTCGCACAAGGAAAACAAGCGAGATCGAGTCGATCCGAGTGCGTGAAGGCACTCAGGCATAGGTCGAGCAAGTAATTAGATATCCCTGGAAATAAGTCAGGTGTGGGCTGGTCTACCAGGTCGCTGCGAAAGAGCACGTCAGTGCAGGGGAGCACTGATCTTAAATTTGCTAGAAGGAAATCGGATCGTATTACCAGAATCCTTACCAACTGTCTGCATGTTACCAAATGTTACGAAATTTATAGACTTTTGTTTCACACATAAATGTTCACACGTTGTCTTGTCCAATTACATACCTAATGACGCCTAATGGCAATTCTTGAATAATTTATCTCAATCATTCACTCGTAATTACTAAGCTATTTTCAGTGATTTTTCACTCACTCGTCCATCTTGTCAATTCATTTTTTACAATAACAATAGACTACCATGTGAGAGCGCCAGCGCGCGTTTTTTCTTGTATTCATTTTTATTATTTACCCAATTTTCGAATAAATATTTATTTTTTAACATTTTTTAACACTCAAAGTTTCGCTGAATTATAATCTAAAATAATGTTTGCAAAAAATCCATGTAACGTAGAATTTAATATTACTATTATTAATATTAAAGAGCGAGATATTATTCGAAAATTTTTATTTTTTTTATCATTTTAGAATTTATTGAAGTTTGATATTGTGAACAAAAATTAATCAGTTGGTAGTTAATTATTAAACATTAAACTAATTTCTTTTTTATATTTTTATAAAAATTATAAAAATTAATAACATTTTTAACTAATCACACAAACTTACAGAAATTACATAATTAAAATAAAGGTATTTCAGAAATAAATAAACTTTTATTATACAAATTAATAATACACAATCAAGCAAAATTAAAGTCCAATCTAAACGTAATTTAATATTGTTAAAATTTGATTTATTAGTAACTTTTATAGTAATTTCAAAAAAAAAATGAAACACATTAAAACATATACATTTAAAAATTATATGCAAATACGCATTTCACGTCAGAATCATTTGAAAAATTATTCAATTGATATAGGGATGCTTTAATATAAATAAACTTTAATTATCCAAATTATATACAATATTCAATTATATAACCTTTGCATGAATAATCAATTTAGGTCGCCTAATTTTAAATTACTTAATTTTAATCTTTATTTAATTTAATATATTTTTTTAATTATTCAGCTACTAATTCATTAGTTATTGTATAATATAAGAAGCATTTAACTATAATTTTCACTGAAGCAATCAAATAATTTTTACTTAATATCTTTTTTTAAATTTGAGCTTACAATTCTTAAAATTTGACTTATTAATAACATTTTAAACTAATTCCAGAAATTATAATTTTTAAAAGAAAAAGCTAGTTCAATATTGATGTCAAAATAAATCAGCCAAAAATTAATTAAATAGTTCACAACATAAAAAGCCTTAAGCAATAATTTCCATTAAAAAATAAAATTATTTTTAATTTATATATTTTGTTAAATTTAAATTTTAATTTCAGAATATCTTTATTTCTTTTGAAATAATTCTATAAAATGTCAGATTTAACAGATTTATTTAATAAATGTTCCATTATTTCAAAAAAAAGACAGCACCCAATAACATTTGTTAATTCAACTATTTGCTTAACAATTTAATTATTGTTATGAAAATGCAACTATTTTGTTGAAAATCCGTTTTGCTTTTGGTTCTCAATTAATTTTTTTGCAGAAAATTTAACGATTTCATTTTTGGTTGCAAATTAAAATTTTTTTAGATCAAAATTCAATTATTTGGTGAAAATTAATTACCTCTTTTTTAAAATTACCTTTTCATATAAAAATTGATTGATTTGACTGTTTTCGGTGAAAATGCAACTTCTCGTTTGAAAATTATACTCTTTTTTTAGTTTAACTCAACTGTTGTTAATTCCAAATAAAAATATTTTATTTAAAATATTAACTCTTACATATTTTATCGATAAATCCTTTTTTTAGGTAAATATTTAAATAGTTGATGTCAAATTACCTTTTTTGTTAAAAATTCATATTTTCGGGTTGATAATTAAGCCTTTTTCTAAAAACTTCGTCTTTTCTACTAAAAATTTCAACAACTTGGTACAAAATTATTCTAATTGGTGAAAAACTAACTTTTTGTTGAAAATTCATGTTGTGAGTTGAAAATTAAAACATTATTATTATTATTACACCATTAAGCCGTTTCCCTTTCGGGGTAGGCGTGACTCACTCGGTAGGGAGGGGAGT
>JAAAKG020137831.1:0-12803 GCA_010014905.2 Druon quercuslanigerum
TGAGCCGGTACCTCTGGAAATTTTTCTATGTACCTTTACCGAGTTTCTGGTGGTTCGGAACCCACCTTAAGCTGTAGTCCCCCTCCCACCACCAAAAAAGGGTGTGGGAGGTGTGTTAAGGAATAGGAAGAGGGTGAATGAAAAATTTAAACACTTAGGGGACACATTAGAAGCTTTCCACTAACTAAATACGCATTCTATTAAAATAAAAATTATTATTAAACATTTTATTACAACTTGTGTCCTTTTTCCATAAAATTAATTTTTTTTATATTCAATGTAGATATAGTTTAGGCATAAAATGTTGTCAAAGAAAATTTTATTGTAGCTTGTGTCCTTTTTCCAGAAAGTTAAACTTTTTATTTTTAATATATTTTCATTAGCAGAGTTTATAAAAAACTTGTAGATATTGTTAAGCTAAACAACTTTTTTATTTTAATTTTTTTTGTATCTTGTTTCATTTTTCCAAAAATTTAATTTTTTATTATATTCTTATCATAATGAGAACGTATGGGTTTTACGTAAAATTTCATTTTGTCGAAAAGTTGAAAATTCAAATTTTTATCATACAAAAAATAACGAAAACTAAAAGTTTTCATTTTGCGACCAATCTATGCAAGATAAGAAAAAAATAATTTAACTAAAATTGCGCGCCCTGAAAAGATCGATTAATTTGTCAATAATCACTTTTCGATATGATAATTGTTTTGGTAAAACGTCACAAGCAATGAAAAAAATAAATAGAGAAAAGTTGCTACTGCAAAAAATAGCGCAAAATTATTTAAATTTGTCATGAATAATTTTTAATGGGTTACGCAGCTTTAGTTTTAGTCGTAATAAATAATATTCAAAATTAAGAAATTACATTTTTAGAAAAACGAAACAAGGGACGAACTAAAATTAACAGACTAAAGTTTTCCACTTCAAAAAATCCATAAATTTGTTATTAATAATTTTTATATAGGACGATTAGATTGTCTTTTAATCGTAAAAAATAAGATTCAAAAGTAAAAAAAATACATTTTTGGAAAAACGACACAAGAGACGAACAAAATGAAAAGAAAAAAGTTTTTTAACCATAAAATATCTACCAGCTTGTTATCAACTACGATAACATTTTATTTATTAACATTTTTTCGCCTAAATTATATCTACATTGAATATCAACGAATTAGATTTATTGGACAACGACACAAGTTTCAGTATAACTAAGAATAAAATTGAATGCAAAATGAAAAACAAATATTAAAGTAATTATTAAAAAGGAGATTTGTATTTTATTTTGCAATATCTGAATAAAAAGCCCTAGACCGAGGTACAGAAATAAGTATAATATACATTTATTATTATATAACTGAAGATAATGTAGAAAAGTTCGCATTTTCGATAAAATCAAATATGTTCGTTAAAGCCGAAGGAGCCTTAACTAAAGAGAATTCGCAATCACCAAATAACAGTTATCGATGCTTAGACCTTTAATTTTAAAAGTCTTGCGCACAAATGTGGGGTTAATAGAAAGACCGAGTGCGCAGCTCGAGGTAAATGCATCATCGAGCGCGAGACAAATATATTATCGAGCGCGCTGCGCGAGAACCAACATTTGGCGCCCTAAGCAGATTTTTTTTCTTTTTTTTTACGATTGCAAGAAAATCGACTCTTCTCATCTAAAAATGATTAAGAACAAATTTATAGATCTTTTGGGAGTGAACAACTTTGGTCCGTTAACTTTAGTTCCTACATCGTTTGTCCAAGAATTTAGTTTTTTTTATTTTAATGCTCTTTTTTACGAAAACGACAAAAACTGCGCATACTATTACAAAATAATTATTAAAAATTTAAAGCTCTTTTTTGGATAAAAAATTTTTGTCTCGTTATTTTTTTTCGTAGCTTATGTCGTTAGTCAAAAAATTTGTATTTTTTTCATTTTTTATATTTTTCACGATTAAAAATAAAAAATACGTGTCCTATCGAAAAGTTATTAATCACAAATTTTCAGATCTTTTCAGGACGCGCAGTTTCAATTTTCTTTCGTATCTTGCACAGGTTGAGAGCAAAATAAAATTTTTTATTTTTTTTTATATGATCAAAATTTGAATTTTAAACTTTTCGAAAAAATTGAAAAAGTTGTAATGGTAATCTTATACGGCTTTCAAAAACCGAAGGTTTTGTTTTTTTTTACTTTTTTCATATCATGCGTTGTTTGACTTAAAAATGTTTATTTTTTATTTTTTTTATTTTGCATGGGCTATAACTCTGATAATTTTCTAAATAAAAAAAAATTGTCTCAAATAGTTTGAAAATGCGCTCACTTTTCGAATTTTTAACCAAAATGTCTGGTTAACGAACTCGTGCGTTCTTTTTAGGTCCTTAAGAATTGTGTCGAAGGAGAATCGACTCTGATCAATTTTTCGCAAATTATCGTGCATACACAATACAGACTACAGACTACCGACAGACATACATCTACGCAAAAATTGTTTCTTTCTGACTCAGGGAGTTTCAAAACGTGTCACATTGATGAAACCGGACAAAGTGAAATTTTACATAAAACCAATACCATATCATTAGGATAAGATTGTAAAAAATTTCAAATAATTTATTTGACATTTGTATTGATAAATAACTAAAAATCAGCACAATCTCACCTTTACTGACCTATAATCTACTCTAAGGATTGTGTTACTAAATAGTCATTTATTTATCTGACGTACTCATTGTGCCTTCAGATTTATTTTGACAGGCTCTGTTTTGAGCAGATCTCGCCAGTTTGGCCCGCGGAAGATTTTGATTAATAGTGCACATATTTCATTCCCATATTCTTATTCCAAGGGTCTAAGAGGGATCTGCAGTCAGAAAAATTATTATTTAGAGCCAGGGGTGCATTTTCTTCCGGAAGTGACCGGCGCGGATATCTCACCACCCGACCAGTTCTCATCACACGCTTCTTCTCCCGTCTTATCGGTCCGGCTCTTCTCAGAACTCATAGATCGTCTGCACCCCTTAGGAGCGTTGAGACATTCGACTGAATTAACACGAGGGGTGGTTCGGTTTCCAGGGTTGGTTTAGGGTCATAAGAAGTGTTTTCGAAAATCTCCGCCGAAATTTCGCACGCTACACCGGGGGATGCTGCGTCCGGGACCGTAGTCTCTTATCGATCTCTCGGCCGCCGAACCACCACAGGCAAACTTCACACAGAAACACACACGCCAAGCGGAGAAAGCTCGCATCCAACTTTCGTAACCCCCATCGAAGCCTGGCACAGAGCTTTCAGTAAGCTCGGAGCTTTCGGCCGGTTCGAGTCATCTTATGCTGCCTCGACTCTTACGGGCTTGTTTCTTCTTCCTTGCTTGAATCGAAACAGGTTCTGGCTTGAAATTTACCCCGCCTATTGTCACGGAACCAACCCTATGAGTCGGTTTAAAGGAGTAAAAAAGCCCCACGCTCTGTCGGACGGCGGACAAATTTTCCATCCGTGACATACGAGCGTAATGCTCATTTAGGCCTTTTAGAAAAATGATTTAACCTCGTGCTGGAGAAGATCGTGGATAATATAAGGTGAGGATTGTCGGTTTTGTTTTTTTAAGAAAGGAGATGATGTCATGAGGAAATCCTGAATTTTTTTCTCGGGAAGTTGTAGTCACGAGATCTCTCATATGTTGTTGTCGAAATCCTGATTGGTTCAGACAATGCGTGGATGTGACTTTTAGTGGTCGTTTTTGGTTCGAATTTTCTAAAATTTATAAATCACTATTTGCAAATAGGGAATTTTAACTCTAAATATATTTTTTTTAATAGAACATTTAAACTGTAAATGATTAGTTAATAACAGAGGCAACAAATCTTTTGTTGACTTTTTAACCACATGTTTTATAAATGTCAAAAGGATTCTATTCATAAACTCTTAACCTATTTAATGAAAGTACATTTAAGCTGTTAATAATGATTTTGATTTTTCTACAGCATCAATTAAGTAATTCATAATTTCTTAATGAGTAATTTTATTTTATGGTCAAATTTATTTCTGAACTTTTCTAAACTTTATTGATAAAAAGAAAATTAAAGATTTTTTTTTAATATTTTGAAACAATTGTATTCTAAAAACTTTGCTATCACGCTATACTTTGTAAATATTTTGATGCATTTAAAAAAATAAGGAAAATTAAATAATGGACCATCAATTAAAATATTTTGCTTTCGAATGGTGTTAACTGTCACGTCGATACCGGTTAAAATAATGTCGGTGCCGGTAAACAAAAAATTACCGGTACCAACAATAAGATTTCCGGAAAAATTTTTAATGGGTATGGATTTATTTTTAAACATTAATTTTAAGCTTTAAAAATTTGAAGATATATCAAAAAAGAACTTTGCAGATTTCAAGACAATTTTACAAGATTTTAAAAAAGTTGAGAATATTTTGAGTAAAATTATTTCTAAAATTTTGTAAAATCCTATAAAGTTTATGAATGCAACTGCTTTTGATTTAAAATTATCATCTTTTTTCCTAGCAATTTTAAGAGATATTCAAAATGTTTAGAAGTTTTTTAAATATTCGAAAATAATCACAGTTTGAAAAAATTATAAAGAATTTTAAACGATTATTAACATATTTTCAAGAAAATGTATGTTTTTTAAAATTTTTAAAAAGAAGCTTATTAAGTATTTGCAGATCTTAAGAGAATAGAAAAATGTTCTTTGAATTCCTGTAAAAAGTTGTTAAAATTATTTTTCGTCTCAAAACATTAATATCAAGAGAATGTTGAAAAATATCTAAAAACTCAAAATATTTTAAAAAAAAAATCTAGAAAGATAAAAGTATTTCCGAGAATTTATTAAAAAAAATAATTATTATTTAATTATACAAATTTTCTTTATATCTTTTAGTATATAATTTCACTCGAATTCAAGGGTTAAAAAAATTTTAACAAAGCAATAGTTATACAAAATTTGTATTTTTAGCAAAACAAAATATTGTATAAAATTGAAAAATAAATTAGGATCTGAAAAGTAGTTAAATGTTTGTTAAGTTTTGATCCAGGATATAAATAATTGTTTGGGATTGAGTGAGGTAAAGTTGAAATAGAATTCTTGTTTTTGTTTTATGTTCTCACTTCTTTTTATTGCTACTATTCCGTCATAATAAATTTTCTTGAAAGTTTCTGTTATAAGTTTAGTTTATTGTGGACCTATATTTCTCTTTTTTATCTCCAGACTCGGAAAATTCTTGACATTTGATTAGTGTAGGTGCGCCGGAAAATGTTTCTTGTCAAGAAATTGTGAAATGCTTTCAAAGAAAGATTTAATTATCTGATAAATAAATCAAAATTATTTCTTGTGTAATTAATTACTATATGCATAAATAACAGTTATTTCTACGCAAGTCAATATTCATTAGAAGAAATAGAATATATCAAATTAATTTGTTTTTTATTTTGATTTTTTGAGAGGGAATTTTATATTTTTAGCAGCTAAAAGCAGCAAATTTAATAAGTTGCTAATCCTTGTGGAAACTATTTATTGAATAAGATAAAAATGTTTTGTAGAATTTTGATTTTTTTATTATAACTAATTTGTATATTATCTAATAGTATTTACGGTTCTTTCTTTTAATTTAGAAAATTTGATGTCTTCGAAAGAATTTTTTTGTTACAAAATAATACCATGTAATATAATAATTGCACGATTTTGTCGCTAATTATGATTTTTTTTTTAATTTTTAATTTTCTCGTATAACTAATATAGAAAATCGAGGTTGTTTGCAAAAAATAATTCACTTTTTGTCATTAGGGTAAGGTTATTATTATTATCATTATTAATATAATTATTTTTAATAAATACAGTTGTTGAAACTATTTATTTTCATTGTTAATAATATTTTCATAGACAATATATGCTATAAAATATATGCTATAAAACTGCAGTTTTCTCAAAAAATTTTCAATTTTTGTCTAATTTTGAATCACAGTAAGGTAAATAATTAATTAAATTTGACAAAATAATTCAATTGTACAATTTATTTTTTTTTTAAATAATAGTATCTTCAAATAATGTTATGAAATTAAGGTTTCATCTGAAACATTTTTTTCAAAAATTTAAATTTTCAATTTGAGTATTGTTAAAATTATTGAAGTTTAACAAACATAATTTGGTAAACAAATTATTATTTTTTTAAACCATCCTCTCTTATAGCAATTCTAGATACTTACTGATTTTTCTGAAATTTTCCCATTTTTGTCAACTTTTCATGAAATTATTAAAGTGATAATTAATGAAAGTTGAGAAACACAATTGTTTAAACAATTTATTATTGTGCTTAATTATCTGTCCACAGATAGTTTTAGAAAGTTGCGATTTTTCCCGAATTTTGAACATTTTTCAAAATTTTACTTAGTGAGTTAATAATTAATTCAAGTTAGCAATAAATAAAAAATATCGATTTTATTTCACAAAAATATATTCACAAAAAAGAAAAAAATGGTTTAAAATATTATTCTCTCTAATGTTTATTTATTATTTGCTTATAGCTAAAAACTCAAATCAAAGTTGAATATTTTAGAAAAAACTGCAAATTTCAATAATTTATTTAAGAGAAGATAGTTATTAACAATAAGGAATTGTTAAAACCATTTTTTTTTGTGGAATTGCATCAATTATAACCTCAATAAATGATAAGTAAACAAAAATTTAAATATTTCAGAAAGAACCCACAACTATCTGACATTGATAGCGATGAAGATAGTTATAAACAATAATAATTTATTCAAACAATTATTTTTGCTAAATTTATTGAATTATTTAGTTACTCCAAGTGGAAAATTGAAAAATAGTTAAAAATTTCTGAAAACCACAACTTTCTACCATTGAGCAAAGATAATATTATCATCAATGATAATAAATTGTTTAAACAATTTATTATTGTGCATAATTATCTTTTTACAGATAATTTTAGAAATTTGTGGTTTTTCCCGAATTTTGAACTTTTTTCAACATTTTACATAGTAAGTTAATAATTAATTCAAGTTAGCAACAAATAAAAAATATTAATATTTTAGAAAAATATATTCAGAAAAAAGAAAGAACTTGTTTAAACTATTATTTTCACTAATGTTTATTTATTATTATAGTATAAATATAGTTGTTAAAACTATTTATTTTGATTGTAATAATATTCTCATAAAAAATGCTAAAAAATTGCAGTTTTCACACAAATTTTCCACTTTTTGTCGATTTTCTAAATTACAGTAAGGTGAATAATTAATTAAATTTAACAAAATCAATCAATTGTACAATTTATTATTATTTAAAATAATAGTATTTTCAAATAATTTTATGAAATTGAGGTTTCATCTAAAATATTTTTTTATTTAACTTTTCAATCAGAGTATTGTAATATTTATTGCAATTTAACAAACATAATTTGTTAAATAAATTAATATTTTTTTTAAACCATCCTCTCCTATAGCAATGCTAAAAATTTGCAGCTTTCTCTGAAATTTTTTTCACGCAATTCGTAAAGTGATAATTAATGCAAGTTGAGAAACACAATTGTTTAAACAACTTATTATTGTGCATAATTATATTTCCACAGATAATTTTAGAAATTTGTGGTTTTTCCCGAATTTTGAACTTTTTTCAACATTTTACATAGTGAGTTAATAATTAATTCAAGTTAGCAACAAATAAAAAATATTAATATTTTAGAAAAATATATTCAGAAAAAAGAAAGAACTTGTTTAAACTATTATTTTCACTAATGTTTATTTATTATTATAGTATAAATATAGTTGTTAAAACTATTTATTTTGATTGTAATAATATTCTCATAAAAAATGCTAAAAAATTGCAGTTTTCACACAAATTTTCCACTTTTTGTCGATTTTCTAAATTACAGTAAGGTGAATAATTAATTAAATTTAACAAAATCAATCAATTGTACAATTTATTATTATTTAAAATAATAGTATTTTCAAATAATTTTATGAAATTGAGGTTTCATCTAAAATATTTTTTTATTTAACTTTTCAATCAGAGTATTGTAATATTTATTGCAATTTAACAAACATAATTTGTTAAACAAATTAATATTTTTTCAAACCATAGTCTCCTATAGCAATGCTAGATATTTGCTGCTTTTTCTGAATTTTTTCTCACGCAATTAGTAAAGTGATAATTAATGCAAGTTGAGAAACGCAATCGTTTAAACAATTTATTATTGTGCATAATTATATTTCCACAGAAAATTTTAGAAAGTTGCGGTTTTTCCCGAATTTTGAACTTTTTTCAAGATTTTATTTAGTGATTCAATAATGACCTCAAGTTAGCAACAAATAAAAAATATTAATATTTCAGAAAAATATTTTCAGAATAAATAAAGATATTGTTTAAAATATTATTCTCTCTAATGTTTATATATTATTTGCTCATTGCTGAAAACGTGAATCAAAGTTACATATTTTAGAAAAAACTGCAAATTTTAAGCATTTATTTAAGAGAAGATATTTATAAACAATAAGAAATTGTTTAAAAAATTATTTTCGTGGAATTGCATAAATTATAACCTCAATAAGTGAAAATTAAACAAAAAGTTAAAAATTGCAGGAAAAAAATCCACAACTATCTGCCATTAATGGCGATGAAGATAGTTATAAACAATAATAATTTGTTGAAACAATTATTTTTGATAAATTTAATTAATTATTCAGTCACTCTAAGTGAAAAATTGACACACAGATAAAAAGTTCTAAAAACCACAACTTTCTACGATTAAGCAAAGATAATATTATCATCAATGATAATAAATTGTTTAAACAATTTATTATTGTGCATAATTATATTTCCACAGATAATTTTAGGAAGTTGCGGTTAATAAAAAATATTAATACTAATTTAAAAAAAAGGCTCTTACTATTTACTTTAAGAAAATTTGACGTTCAATATGATCCGCAAAGAAAATTTAAAGAATATTTTAAATATCGGTTTTATTTCAGAAAAATATATTCACAAAAAAGAAAAAAATTGTTTAAAATATTATTCTCTCTAATGCTTATTTATTATTTGCTCATAGCTAAAAACGCAAATCAAAGTTGAATTTTTTAGAAAAAACTGCAAATTCCAAGAATTTATTTAAGAGAAGATATTTATAAACAATAAGAAATTGTTTAAACAATTATTTTTGTGGAGTTGCATAAATTATAATTTCAATAAGTGTAAAGTAAACAAAAAGTAAAAAATTTCAGAAAAAAGCTACAACTATCTAACATTATTTTATTTTTTTATTATTTATTATTATTTTATATATTTTTGCTAAATTTAATTAATTATTTAGTCACTCTAAGTGAAAAATTGACAAACAGATAAAAAGTTCTAAAAACCACAACTTTCTACCATTGAGCAAAGATAATATTATCATCAATGATAATAAATTGTTTAAACAATTATTTTAGTTAATATTAATTAATTAATTGAAAATGGGATGAAAAGTGGAAATAATTTAGAAAACCTACGGCTCTCTATCTCTATTCTAAGCGAAAATTGCTAAAAAGAATAATAAATTGTTTTAATAATAATTTATATAAACATCTAATTATTAATATAAAGTAGTATTTAATATATTAGAAATAATTTAAATTAAAATAATGCAAAAAAATATTAATTAGAGCTTTAAAAAATTCAAAAATTGAAATGCTTTCTGAAATTCATGGGGCTTGCCGCCACCTCTAAATTTATATATTTTTTTCAAAAAAAAAAAAAAAAAAATTAGATTTACTTTTTTGTAGATTCGAACGAACTTCCGGCCCAAATGCATACAAATTCGAGCTAATTCTTCTTTTATTTTTGACTATGATTTTACTAATAAATAATCTAATTTAAATTTGAAGAAGTTTATTTTTATTAATTCCGAACCACATAACTTGATTTTCATTGGGAGTCCAATTTAAAATGCTCATGAATAAAAATGAACTAAAATAAATTTTTTCACCTTTGAGGCAATTTCTCTACGGTTTAATATGATCTAAAATCAGTTTTTTTTCATAGAAGGTAGGGGAAATCATATTTTCTTGCTATCCGATTAATTTATGAAATCCTATTTAATTGTAATTTTTTTATTGATTTTTTGACCTGCTAATTTAAATTAATATTTTATACTAAATGTTCAATTTATAATTTTGTATTCTACTATTGAATTGCCGTTTAAAAAAATTAAAAGAAAAAAGCAATTCACCACTTTATGCAAATTATTATTTTAAATAATTATAATATGGGATTAACGTTAATGGAATTGCTTGCTTTTATGAAATGAGTTTATCGTGGACGAATCAAAAAGAACCCGCCAAAACAATTTATTTTGTTCAACGTAGTGAATTTGTCACAGCAGATTTCGGTCAACTAACAATAAAAGTCCATTTATTCAGGAAACTCCCCGATAAAATATAAGCAAAGAAAAACGTCCAATAAATCTATTTCGTGAGGAAAAATCTAGATTTGAGATTCTTTTTGTATAAAAATAGCACAAATTGATTTCTCGAATCAGATTTGGCCATTATAATTAGTTCAGGAACAGTTTCCTTGGCAAAAAATTTTTGTACAAGAAAATACAACATTCCTGCAACTGTAGTTTTTTGTAAAAACATGCACTTTTTTGTAAATATTGTAGAAAATTTAACAACAAAAAATGCAGTTAAGTAAAGGTAGCTAATTTTGTCTTGCATTTTCTTGCAAAGAAATGTAAAAAAATCATAATAAATAAAAGTTTCAGCAATTTAAAAATTTGTATAATTTTTCACTAATATTTTTTTTCACTTTGTTGAAAATTAATTAAGTTGTTGTAAATTAATAATAAATAAAAGTTTCATCAATTTAAAAATTTGTATAATTTTTTACTTATATTTTTTTCACGTCGTTGTAAAAATCTACAAAGTCTTACAGAAAACTGCAAGATTTTACATTTTTTAAATTTGAATGTTTAGGATCATAAAAAACTTTTAATTTTACGGAAATTACCAATAATTACAAAAAATACAAGATTTGAGAACAGATAAAATATTTGAAATGTATACTTAATATTATGTTGTAAATACTAGTAGTTTATTGCAGAAATATACAAATGTAAAACAAAATAGACCTCTTTAATCAAATATGAATAATTTACCAATTATCGATTTGCAAAAAATGTGAGTAATTAAATTTAAAACTGCAATAGTTAAAAAAAAATAAAAAAATAAATTTAGATCTTTGATAATTTCGAAATAAAATTTTTAAGCTTTTTTTATGATCCCTAAAGGATTTAAGGAAACCAAAATTCTCAAGATTGCTAGCAAAATTTAAAATGATTTTTTATTTAAAAAAATTAAATATAGGAGAATATTTAGAAAAATATTTGAAAAAATTTGATTAATAAATGATAGCTGGATAGTTATTAATTTAAAAAATAATTGAGTAAGGTTACAATATTTTTAAGAAGTTTAAAAAACATTCCAACAAAATTTGAAACATGAAAAGACTTGAAAACATTTAAAACACAATGTAGATTTTTTAAGAATTCAAACACAAATTTTATAAGCTTTTTAATCATTTTAGAAAGTTTTAAATGGTTAAAAAGTTCCTATTAAAATTTTTAGAGAAACTGGCAACGACTTTCATAAGAAAAATTAATTTTTAATGAATATTTAGAATGATTTTCAAAAAATTTTAAAAAGAATCTACAAGATCTTAAGGCAATTTATTTTAGTTTTGCAGAATTTAAAAAAGATTGCAGGAAAAATTTGAGTTTTAGGATAACAAATTTATCATTAGATTTCTGAAATTTTTTTTAATAATCTGTTTTAAAAAAATATTTAGGAGAATATTTAAAATGATTCCAAAACAAATTTTAGTATATAAATTTATATTTCCAGCTTAAAATTCCATAATATGATATAACGTTGAAGATTTATAAATTTCTTCTATTGATTTTAATTTTAATTGCTCTGAAAATTAAACATTAAATTTTTAGTAAATTATTTTATTTCGTTATAAAACCCGTGAAAAAAACATAATCATACATAATTAAACTTAATTATTTTTCAATAAAAAGTTGAATAACTAAATGCCTAATTTGAAAAATATTTTTAACTAAAGATACGAATTTTCAATTGAAATTATTAATCTTCAACAAAAAAAAATAATGTGTCAAAATACTTTTTAACAAGAGTTTAAATTTAAACCAAATAATTAAATTTTCATTCCAGAAATAGAAATTCGAAACACAAGATGTAGTACTTCGTATTTTAATCAAAAAACGTTTTAATTTCTAACCAAAAAATCTGCAGACAACGAAATTAATTAATTAATTAATTATTTAATCTGTTTTTATTGGTTAACGTTCAGCTATTTGTTAATATGTACAAAACTCATCCCTTTAGCTTGATAATTCCAAAATTTATTTAAATTTTTTTCCTAATTGACAAAAAATTATTTTTTGATCTTTTTTTAGGATCCCTAAAGGATTTAAGAAAAACATAATTCTCAAGTTTGCTAGTAAAATTTAAAATTATTTTTTATTTAAAAAAAATTAAATATAGGAGACTATTTTAAAATATTTCAAAAAATTTGATTAATTTAAGACATATTTAGAAAGGGGCCAGGTCGATACTACACATATCGATAAAACACATTATATGAACTCTACACATTAAGCGAAAATGTCGAGTCTACACATTAAAGTCTACATATTTAAGGTTCGACGACTAACTCTACAACTTTTTATAAAAAAATTTGGTCAAACTGTACACATTAACTGTGCACATTAAACTCTCCACACAAAA
>JAAAKG020137832.1:0-12803 GCA_010014905.2 Druon quercuslanigerum
TTATTTTTCATTAGTTGTTGGAAATTATTTCCAGATAAGGAATGACCTCTTAAATTTTAAGTTGCTCAACAAAAAATTTATTCCACTATATTATCAGTAATTCTCCAACTACATTTAATATAAAAAAAGATGACAAATGGTATTGCTAGCAACATTTTGTGTAGTTAAGCCTAATGTGAAGATGAAAACATTAAGAAAATTGTTTGATTGTCCACAAAAAAATTACTGCAGTAGTGTCTGACCATAACAACCTGTTTCTACTTGAGGCTTCTTTCTTGTTCCGTCATATATTGTTAATTGAAAGTTGAACCAATTGAAAACTATTTTAACCTCTGCTATTATCGATTAGTAAGCAGAAAATGTTATAATTGAAGAAAATTTAAAAAAGTGGATTGCGATATCAATTTATACATTGTCTTTTTATAAAAAATTTTTAATTTACGTTTTTTGAGAGTCGCAACACTGCAAAATAAAAAATATATCGATAAATAATCATTTTTCAAGTGTTTCAAAGTTAACCACGAAGTGCATATCAGAAATCGTTTTATGATATTTTTTAAATAAAATTTAAAAAGTTTTTCCGTTTCAGAAAAAAATGTATATATTCTCGGAAATTCAAGTTACCTCTTTTGAGGGAACTCCTTGCAATTGCTGAACATTTTTTTAAAATCAGTGTAGCTAATTTCTAGCAATGCTCAATGATATTTGCAATCAAATTTTGTTCTACATTAAATTTTTATTAACAAATTAATAATTAAAACAATTTTCTTAAGGTTAAATAAACTCAGAATTAAAAAAAATTATATTTGCTTTGATTTGTCATGAAACGGACAAACATTAATTTTTAGTGACATATTTTTTATATGATTTCATTTTCCGATAATAATTTTTAATGGTTTAAACAAATTTGATAAATAAATGCACAATTCTGATTTTTTTAATCTAAAGACTTTGTTTTTTCCAACTATATGAAATATTAGTATCTCCAAAATATCCTCCTACATCGATAGTTTACGAGTAGGTAAACAGTTTTTCGCTGAAATAATTTTATAAACAAATAAAGATTAAGCTACTTCTCAAGGCTAAACTTCTTTCACTTTTTAAACGTGATAAGAAAAAATAAAGTTTGTACGTTAAAAAAATTGTTGAATTGTGCATTTGCTTATTAAATTTGTTTAAGCCATTAACATTTTTCACCTAAACATGAAGTTATCTCGAAAATTTTTTGTAAAAAGTTATTTTCAGTCTACTCTATAAAAAACTGAAAGTCTATCCATATAAAAGCTAAACAGTTAATTTGCTGATTAAATTTAAGAATAATGAAAAAATAGGTAAAATGTGACAAGTCATAATAAAATAATAATTTTGAATATATATGCGACGAAAATACAATGGAAAAAAGGTGTATATTTGTAACAGAAAAAATTGGAAAATTTTTATTTCAAAAATATGAAAAAATACATTTTGCTACATCGTGATTAACTCAAGGACTCTCTGAAAATAATATTTATTTCTTGCGTTTATAGTAAAGCAGATTCCCTATCTTCAAGGAACGGCAATTAAAAGTTATTTATTGAATAAGTAATATTAAATTGATATTTTGACCAATTTCTAAACGAATTTCTTTAATTTATAAATGTTAAACATTTATTTTTAATTAACAATATCAGCCAAGATACTGAAAATTTTTCAATACCAAAACAGAAAGGATATCAATGATTCACTTTTTCTTTTCAAAGGAATATATTATAATGCCTGCGAAGCTCAATTAATTTTAATTATATGTGCTAGTTTAGTTATAATTAATGTGCTTTTATCATGTAATTATTTAAATATTTTGCTTCTCGTACATAAGGTTCATAATTTGTGTAATCAAATACCTCTCAGATAAGAATTAGAAGACGAGGGTTTTACAAAAAACAACATAAATTGCAGTTTAATATGAGTACTTTAAGTAATATATGCAAATTAAAAACTTCAACTTTGACAAGGAAACAGTTTAAGCATTTAAGCATATTTTGATGATAATTTTGTTTTTATGTAAAGCAAATCTGGGGTCTTGCTTTATAACACAAACATCACTCACTTAACTGAACATTTCAAATTTCCGATCTTAAATTGGCTGACACGATTAGTCCTGGCCCTAATTTGCACGTCCTACTTAAATACGTTAATTACTATTCCTGTAGACTCGAACTTGAGCGAGAAAAGAAGTGTGGAGTGTTAAAATACCAAGCATCCTAGATTAAATTAAAGAGGAACATATGAAAAGTAATTACTTTCGTCTGAAGAGCGATTTTGTAGTCAAGAAACTTTATGAATATTTAAAAATTGTTCGATCGAACTGCGATTCAACTTTCGGATTCATTCCTAATTAAAAAGTAATCTTTTACGAGATAATTCCTTCTTTCAGCATGTGCTTCTTTTGAGAACTTACGGATAAACGTAAGGATTACCTGTGAAATTTTCTATTCTACAGTCATTTGTGGAATTTAGTATTCATTGATTTATCCTTTATATAAAAAGTGGTAACCTTCATCTTGGTAGTAATGTTGAATAACATAAATCTACTACATTGTTTCTACTTCTATTAGTCATATTTTTTTAAAATAAAGCTAATTAAACTCTGAAGAAGTGTGTCAGAGGCAATTTTGCTAGAAGGGCTCTGATTGTTTGTTATTTAATTATAGAAATGGACACTAAAAATATTTACCATTGTCAATTTAGGGATAAAATTAAAAATTATGCAAAAAAATGGATTGTTTCAAACCCCAATTTTCTAATTCGCCGCAATGTGGCCACCTTAGTTTTATATTATAAAGTACAATAATTTATGCATTTTAGTATCGGTCATCAGGAGGCCTTTGTGTGTGTTTCGTGGTGTTTCGTATTTGATATTGTGACTGCAGAGTATTAATTGTTCGAGGAATTGATTATTGTTTTTGTATACCATTTTTCCATGCAGCACCCCCACAGTGTTATATTATAAAGTACAATTTATGTATTTTTTTAGTTTGATTATAACTACTTTAATACACGTGAAATGTGTGACTACCTGAATTCGTTTTTCAAAGTTGCATACATTTCAATTTTTCCTGGAATAAGTTTAGAATGTAGTGAAACAATACATGAAATTTTATAGAAATGCAATTTTGAGTTTTAAGCAAAATATAAAATAAGAATCATTTCTATTTTTTAATAAAAATAATTCTTTAATCGTTCTTT
Source organism: Druon quercuslanigerum (assembly GCA_010014905.2). Lineage (NCBI taxonomy): Eukaryota > Metazoa > Arthropoda > Insecta > Hymenoptera > Cynipidae > Druon > Druon quercuslanigerum. Next base: position 3,226 of record JAAAKG020137832.1, read on the forward strand.
ATCTTGTAAACTGATTATATAGTTATTAGTTGATTACTAAATCCAAGTAACAAAAAGAAAATTTGCAGATTAAGAAAAAAATATATCTAAAATAAAAATTATTTCAATGAATAATTGAAAATAATTTATTTAATGTTTTTTATGTTATTGATGGCTTAATTATTATTAGCTGATTAATTTTGTTCACAATATTAAGTTACATAAAAATTAATGTTTTATATTGTTTAATTAAGAAAATAACTTTATTATTTGTTTTAAGGTTTCATAATTCAATATGGGATATGATTTTTATAATAAAAGATTATTTATATTTATAATTTTCCCTAATCCAATTTTATAATTTTTAAAATGTTTTTGATTATTATTATAACATTAAATTTTCAACAAAATATAGGGTAAACATTATTTTGAGGTTTCAATGAAAATAATTTATTACTGCTTTTCATATTTTGAACTGAACATAAATTATTTTTAATTAAGCCAGATAAATTGATTATTTGCATTAAGGTTATGTTAACAAATATTGGCTATTATTTCTATAATAAAATTGATTTTTTGTTTCAAATATCTCCATTAAAATTATTTTTTTTAACTATTGCGATGTTGAAAAATAAGTATCTGAATTAAATTTTTAAAAAGAAATGTACATACATTTTAATGAAAATAATTATTTCTATGTGTTTTACTACTTCATTAATTATTCATAGGTTCTACTAAAATTTATATTTTCCGGAATTATTCAAAAGCTTGTATTTAATTAAAGTTTTTTAAATTATTTAAATTATCGATTAAACTAATGTTTTAATATTTTTTGTTTTGAAATGATTAAATAATTATTAAGTAATTCTGTTAAAACTTAAATTTTTTGAAATTATTTCAAACCGAATAAAGATATTTAGAAATTGAAATTAAAATATTTAAAAATATATCAAATTAAAACTAATTTAATTTTTTTAATGACAGTAATTGCTTGAGGCTTCTTATGTTTTCCGCTATTTAATTAATTTTGAATTGATTAATTTTGAAAACAAGATTGAATTACATAAGGATTTAATTTAAGATGTTTTAAAATAATTAACATAAATTGATTATTTACTTTCAGATTGTGTAATCAAAATAATAAAAGTTTATTTTTTCTTTCGAATACCTCTATTAAATTTTATGATTTATCTTATGATTGCGAAGTTAAATAAGTATCTAAATTAAAAATTAAAAATTACAAGTAAATAATTTCAATATTTTTCAAAATTAGTTTTCAAAGTTATTATTAAATTAAACGTATAGAAATGCTGTTTCACATTTAAAGAAAATATAATTTAAAAATGTATTCTATTAAAACTTATAATTTCTGGAAATAGTTTGAAATGTAATTATTAAATTAAATTTCAAAAAATGAAATCTCAAATTTGAAAAAAAACATATTAACCAAAGATTATTCGAATGTTACAGTGAAAGTGATAGTAAAATAATGAAGAAATAATTAATTAATTATTAGCTGAATAATATTATTAAAATAATTAAATAAATATCAAAATTTCGTTTCTTAAAATTAGGTGACATAAATTGATTATTTATTTGAAGTTTACATGATAGTATATTAAATTTAATTTGCGTAATAAAAGTTTAATTATATTATAACATCCCTATTTCAATTACATAATTTTTAAAATGATTATGATGTAGTAAAATAGGTATCTGCATTTAATTTTTAGATTTATATGTTAATGTGTTTAAAATATTTTTTAAATTACTATAAAAGTATACCAAAAAATCAAATTTTCAGAATTGAAAGTGAAAATTAAAAATAAAAATTAGCATAAAAATTATCTTAAATTATAAATGAAAATTATAGTTTAATGCTTTTCACGTTATGAATACATTAATTAATACAGTTTGAATTATAATTTCTTATCATTAACTAAGATAAATTCTTTATTTACTTCAAGTTTATGTAATTTTATATTGGTCATTATTTGTATGATAAAGTTCAAAATGTTACATAATTTTTTCAATTGATACAAATAATGGCTTAATGCTTATAATTTTATTAAGTCTTTAATTCATTATCAGCTGAATAATTTTCTTCACAATATTAAATTACATAAATATCAAAGTTTATTATTTTTTAACTAAGAGAATAAATTTATTATTTGCTTTGAGGTTTCGTAATTCAATATGGGATATCATTTTTATTATAAAAGTTTATTTGTATTTATAATTTTCGCTATTCCAATTTTATAATTTTAAAAATGTTTTCGATGTTTTTAAATAATTATTTGTATTTCATCATCAAATTTATATGTAAAATTGTTTTAAAGTTTTTATGGCATTATTCAGAAAGGTTATTTAATTTTTATTATAATTTATATTATTACTATAACTTCAAATTTTCAACAAAATATAGGGTAAAAATTTGTTGATGTTCATATGAAAATAATTTATCACTGCTTACTATATCATAAACTGGTTAATTAACCATTGACTATTTGATTTATTTTAAAAAACTGAACATAAATTGTTTTCAATTAAGCCAGATGAATTGATTATTTGCATTGAGGTTATGTAAACAAAAATATTGGCTATTATCTCTATAATAACATTTGTTTTTTGTTTTAAATATCTCCATTAAAATTATTTTTTCTAACGTTTGCGATGTTGAAAAATGCGTATCTGAATTCACTTTTTAAAATTATATGTACATAAATTTTAATGAAAATAATTAATTAATTATTTTTATGTGCTTTTCTAGTTGATTAGTTATTCATAGATTCTGCTTAAATTTATATTTTCTGGAATTATTTGAAAGCTTATATTTAATTAAAGTTAAACATAGAAAAGATCAAGTGTATAAAATATTAAAACTAAAAATTATTTTAATGTCTCAAAGAACAACATTTTTTAAAGCTTTAAATTATTTAAATTTTAAATTAAAATAAAAGTTTGATATTTTTTTGTTTTGAAATGATTGCATATTTATTTATTATTTAGTTATAGTAAATTAATAAAGAAATAAATAATTAATTATTAGCTGGATAATTTTTTAAAAATATTAAATAAAATAAAGATTAAAATTTCGTTTCTTAAAATTAGGTGACATAAATTGATTATTTATTCGAAGGTTATTTAAATTCTTTTTAAAATTGCTTTAAAAAGTTACCTAGAAATCAAATTTTTAGAATTGAAAGTGAAAATTAAAAATAAAAATTTGCATAAAAATGATTTAAATATATAAATAAAAATTATAGTTTTATGATTTCTATGTTAATAATACATTAATTAATTATTACCTAATTTTTGTTCATAATATTAAATTACATACAGATTAAATTGCAATTTCTTATAATTAACTCAGATAAATTTTTTATTTACTTCAATTTCATGTAATTTTATATTGGTCATAATTTATATGATAAAAGTTTGTTAATGTTTAAAATACCTCTGTTTCAGTTTCATTATTTTTGTAAAGTTTTGCAATGTTAAATGAGCATCTAAATTCTAATTTCAAAATTATTTTCGAATATATTTTTATATTTTCTGAAATAGTTTAAAATGTTATAAATAACTCAAATTTTCTCAAAAATGTAGAATAAAAATTATTTCAATGATTCGCATTTAAAATACCTCTTTTCCTGTTATATAATTTTTTAAATTGATAAAAATAATTGTTAGATGCTTTTAATTTTATTAAGTTATTAATTAATTATCAGGTGAATAATTTTCTTTGCAATATTGAATTAAATATAGATTAAACTTTAATTTTGTTGATTTAAGTCACATAAATTTGTATAATAAAAGTTTATTTATTTATGAAATACCTTTATTTCAATTATTTAATTTTTGTAAGCGTGCGTGATGTCGTGGGATGAGTATCTGAGTTCAATTGTCACAAATATATTTTAACTTTTCTTAAATTATTTTAAAATATTATTAAAAATTGTAATTTTTATAAAAATATTAAGTAGAAATAATTTTATTATTATAATTAATTATAAACCATGATTGTGAATTATATATGTTGTAAACTGATTAATTAATTACCAACTGATAATTTTTTTGACAATATCATACTTCACTAAAATCTGAAATGCTATAAAAAATTAGTCTACGACTGGTACAAACTTTTAACAAAGAAATAGTTATTTGAAAATTGAGTAAATGATAAAAATGAATACAAATAAGTAAGCGCGCGCTGGCCCTGGCGCGAGCACATGGTGGTCTAGTGGTATGTATGGTATATATGGTATATTCAATGATTAAAAAAAAATTTATTTCATCCTTAACTTTATCATGTTGGCTACATAAACAAAATGTATAGGTTGTAAAATAAAATTTTCTTAAGCATCGAATATAAAAATGACCCTACATATACATTTATTTCCATCTCTGCATCTCATCATAACCCGAAAAGTTGGCAAACTACTTTCTTTCCAATCTTCCTTGTGGGAACATTCAGATTTTAGGTAAATACATTGAGAATAATTTTTCTGTTATTAGAATTTTGATTTTTAGGGTAAATCACCCTACAGTAAATAGGAAAAAAATCGACAGCATTTAATTGCATCAGTTTGCAAACATAAAGAAAGTTTTTCACTTTTAAATAAAGCTTACATATTCGATTTACTATTCTTGTAGAAAAAAGATCAGGAAATTAGTCAATTATTTTTTGTTTATCACTTAAAAACCTTAAAATTAAAAACTTGAGAAATTGAAATAAGCCAGCAAACACGACGAGTTGGTGTTTAAGTACTTATTTGTCTAATACCCAGTACTTTAATGGACTTTTAATTGAAGTCTTAATCGGGGTTTATTTGCTTATGCAAGTTTAAACTTATGAAGTAGACTGAAAATTAATAATGATAAGAAAAATATTTAATAAATTATTGATAAAGTAGATATAAAAGCAGTGCAGAGCATTATTGATAAAAAAATGATAAAAAATAATTAAACATGACTAAAAAAGATTATTGTTTGTGAGAGAAATAGCGTAAAGTCAAATAAGTAAATTGGATGGGAATAAAGGAAAAAGAGAGCATAATAGTATTTAAAAAAAGAATAACTTGATAAAAATTAATAAGCAGGGTAAAAGAGGATTGAATTTTTGATATATGATAAAAGTGAAACAATACAATAGTAATATGAAAAAAGTGAAATACAGAAAAGAGAAAATGCTGAATTATGATAAAAGAGCATAGAATTAAAAGTAAAAGGAATAGGATGAAAAATAATGGAACGGAAGAGAATGTGAATGAATTCTCAAAAATAAAAGTACTTACAAATTTTTTTTTTAATAAGGGATAACACACTAATTATTAAGCATAATTTAAAAGAATATTATTATTCAAAGACAAATGGGATAATATAGTTAAATTAAAGTAGGATACAAGATACAATAATGCAACCATGCAAAAAATCATTTATTATGATAAATAACAATGTAATTATAAGATAAAAAATAAAATAGAAAATTTTGGCTATTTAAAAGGAGGTATTGATAGTAATAAATTAATAGTTGGAGTATTAATAGTTATTTCTAATTTGCCTATAAGAGGTCTTCTAGAATTAAAGCCTTTTCGTCTTTTATTAGATAATTCAGGTTTCTATTTCCTTACATTTCTTTTTATGACCCTAATTGTTCATGTACTTAATTAATTAATTTCTCGAAGCTGAGTTGAAGATTTTCTCCTACTTATCTTTTTCTTTATGAAGGTACTTTCTCTCATGAATCTAATTACTTAAATCATTGTTTCATAATTACATTTCGGCTGAATGCACCTTTTTATTGCATTAAGTTACACGAGAGACATTTCCTGTAATACCCTAGTGTTGACTGATTTGCATTCTCACTTGCTGATCTTTTGTAGTGGAAACAAAGCGTGTCAGTTGTATAGTTGCAATTGTTCTCACCAGTTTCTCGTTATAGAATGCTAGTGTTTCTACGAGGGGAAAATCATTTTTGAAAACAAAAGCATGGTTCAACTCAGATATGGCGTTTGCGTCAAAATTTTTTACAGCTACCATTAAAATGAAGACCAGAGGTATTTCATCAAAAGTGAAATAATTTGAAATAAATACAGCACTGAACATGCATCATACGAGTGTTATATGTGTAATTATTCACCGACAGGGGACTTTGCTGTCCATGGATTATATTAATAAAACTAATGGTTGTATTATTGTCAAATTTGGTAAATATTTTTATTTTAGTACCTCATAACAACTTCCACAGTAAAAATTATGTTATCTTATTGTAAGCCAGACTAAAAAACATATTATGTAACTGTAAAATCGCTTTAACCAGATGTCCACAGACGCCAGGGGTACACTTTGGAGTCACGCATAAAATAAATAATGAACTATTTTAAAACACATGGTTTAGATTCCAAAAGTTAGACAGAAAACACACAATCTTCATCATTAGTATTTTAATTATAATGCAATATAGACTACATACGCATGCAAATATGAGTGTCTTCGAAAATATGTTTGAGGTTACGTCGATGCATAAACAGCCGTCGTTTGGTAATTAGGAATACATTTTTAAAGCCTGTTTTGACAGCGGATTAAATACAATGTATTAAATTACCCTCCGTATAAGTTTTGTGTGGAAAAAATAATAACTTTCTTCCTAAATAAAAAAAGCGGTCAACGATACCTTGCGTATTTTTTTTTAGTATCCATCGACGTAACTAAAAATAACTTTTATATTTCAAAACCGAAGTTACTAAATAGAACATTAAAATTTGGTTCAGATCAGCAAAAAAAAATTTTTTAAGGGATTTTTTAATGCATTTTACTTTAAAACTTTAGAAACGCTTTTTGTGTTATTTTCCATCAACGTAACATCCATCGACGTAACCGTCGTTTCATGTTGCGGCGTCAGCTGACAAGATGTCTGCACACCGAGGGCCGAACAATAATACCAAAAGCATGGGACAAGACACAATTTTTTTTATAACATGGGCAAAACTGATTTTTCATCATAAGTGCATGTAGATAAATTGTTTTTTATTTAACTAAAGCTATTTAATTTAATCATTAGATCTCATGGGAGCAAATCATGTTTACCTAAGCTAATCAAAAAATAACGGTTTATCCCATGACATAAACATGGAATTATTATACATTTTTGTGAAAATTCTGCTTTTTTGTTAACTAAACTAAGGATATAAACCTTATTAATTTTTCTTCAAATTCGTTTTTTAGCGATATTAATATTTTTTACTGAAAATTAAAAAAAATAAAAATTTAACGTAAAAGTTATGAGTACCTGGTTTTAAAAAACACAATCCTAAATAGCAAACATAATTTATTATTTTCTTGGTAAGTTCAAGAATATCTTTCAATTAATTTTACTTATGAAAGTTATACAAATCAGTAAATTTATTGGATTTCAAAGAATTTATTTGAGTTAAATCATGGAATTCGTAGGATTTCTAAGATTGAAAGTGATTTTAAATGATTTTTTTTCAATTCACCTTCAATTCTTATTATTTTCTCCTGAATTCTTTTGAATTTATTAAGTTCACTTAAATTCATTTTATTTTTTAATTTGCAAAATAACCCATACAAGCAAGTATACAAAAGAATGTACAGTTCAAGCACAAAAATCTATACTATCGTAAAAAACGTTTATAAATGTTCATTTTTCCATCATAACCATATAACCGTAACATTAAAATTATTATAATAATACATAAACTATATTTACAAATAATAATAAATAAATTCAATCTCTTTTTCCACATAAAGACATGAAAATAACAACTGCATGAGGATGAATTTTTCGAAATTCTGTTTTTAAGGATTTCAGTGGAAATGGACGTTAGTTCAGCTTAGAAAATCGATATCCGATTTTTAGTGATTGAGAATCAAAAATTTGTTCATCTAGTGAAAAAAGGAGTTTATTTAAAATTGCCATACGATTTTGAATGGGAAAATCTCAGTTTTGAAAACATTGAAAAGAGAAGTAATGGTTATAAATTTTTGATTAATTCAAGTTTAGTCAGTCATCAAGAAATGGTTACGGAAAATTTTAACTTATTAGTTTTTAATTTTTCACACTACAGTCCCCTTATATTATGCCTGGAAAATTTCACCGAAAAATTCCAAAACAAAATTTTTTTGTAAGACTTATGCTAAAGTCGAGTTTTTCAAACTTTTTTAAAACGAATCACTTCTATTCCATGAAAAATAAGTTTCTAAGTATTTGTTAACTAATATCAAATTGTTTTAACAATTATTATTCAAAATAATTTCCTGGCGATGGTATTAAACCTTTATAATAAATTTCTTCGATGTTTAAACTTTTTCTGTAAATGATGAAAAGTTTTCTTTGTTTGCGATAAAAATACAGTTTTCTGACATTTACGAGAAATAATTCCAATTTTTCTCCTGTAAATCGCGAAGCTATACTTTTTTGGAATTAATCACACAATTAACGAATTTTGAGAGTCATGGGGTAAAATTTGCCAAATGTCCCCGCCTAAAATTTTGTTTTCACCAATCTTATTCAAACTTTGTCAGATTTTAGTACCATGGAACCTTTTCAAATTCTGTGAAGGGAACGCTCACGGGGACAAAATTTTGTATGATTCACCACGACCGCTGATGGTCATGCAATGTTACTTTTTTATGAGGGTTTTGGAAATTTCTTTTATCAAGGTATACAATAAAAAAAAACCATTATACGATGAAAACATTATTTCAACTTGATTTTTCAGTTTAAAAGACATTTTTGAGTTTTTCTCCAGAATCAGTATTTTTCATTTTTTTTTTGTAATTAGGCTAAAAGAAAAGCTTGATTTTTATATTGAAAGAAAACTCAAAACGAAAATAAGATGGAAAGTATTGGTTGAGTTGTAGAAGGTACCAAGAGCGCGGTTGCTCCGCACCAAATTGAGCGCTCCGATTCCAGAACGGGACATAACTCGGTAAAGTTGGAGGGAGGTTGGCCCCTGGCAACTAAAAATCGAAATTTGAAAAAATGATTTTTGAAGAATAAATTCTTATTGGAAATTAGATTGCGCATCTTTTTTCCTCCAGAAAAAAGTTTAATCTTATATAGTTTTCAAAATAAACATGATAATGATGTTTTTTTATGAAGACGATTTGTAATTAATTTGTGGTCTCTCACTCGTCGTCACATCTACAGTTTTTGGAGTTTTTTAATCAAATTTAAAGACAATACTCTCCAAAGTATTCTTAGATCGATGATATAAGCGAAAAGTGTGTATCATTATTAACAACAAAATAAAAAATTGTTTTCTAGGCCATTTCGAATTTAAATCCTTATAATATTCGATCGCTTCGTTTATCGAGCGAAGTTTGAGCAAATATAAGCTTTCTGTGGAGAAGTTGTTTAGAAAACTATAAGGTAGTTTTCTGTGAAAACCTTTTTTCAAGAAACTGAATAGGTAAAAAACTGCGAATGCAAAACTTGGAGCGGGCGAACTAAACTCTTGTAGGCGACAGGCATAAGGGCGGACTCAAATGTAGGTACGAAGGTGAATGATGCGAAAGTTCAGAATAATATGAAAAGTATCGAATTATGATATATTCAAAGAGTTTGAATACTTTTA
>JAAAKG020137833.1:0-12802 GCA_010014905.2 Druon quercuslanigerum
GTCGTTTCTTATTTGGTATTTTTCTAAAAAATACTATTTTTTGTTAAAAGATTAATCTTCTTATTTAAAACTTTTAATAATGTTTTAAAAATTCAAGTATTTAAAAAAAAATGTATTTTTTCATTTTTATTCAAAAAGTTATATTTTTTATTCAAAATCTATTTTTCCTAGTTAAAAATTCATCTACTTTGTAGACAATTTTTGTATTTTATTAAAAATTATTGTATCTTTTAAATTGGAAATTGTGCTTTGAAATAAAAATAAGACTATTCCATTTATGATTCAAAACTTTTCTATTTTAATTAAAAATTGTCGGAAATTTGACGCCACATCCGAAAATCAAGTTTTTACGATCGCGTCTGTCTGACCGGCCGTCCGTAAACACAATAACTCTCGAAAAAATGAACGGATCGAGTCGATCTTTGGCACACTTCTTTTAGGTCCTAAAAGAAAGGACGAGTTCGTAAACTAGTCATTTTCGATAAAAATTCAAAAAGTGAGTGCATTTTGAAAATTTTTGAGATAACTTTTTTTCTGAATTTGAAAATTTTATGTACGGATATTTATATTATTGGAAAAGACAAAAAATTTATCCTAATGACTGTTTTTGACAAAAAGAATATTCTTAAAGTTTGTTAAAATTTAGTTTTTAAAATTGGAATTTTTTTAAAATAACACTTAAGCTATTCCATGTATGTTGAAAAACAATCTAAATTCATTAAAAATTTAACTGCTTCGTTAAATTTTTATATTTTTGTTCGAACTTCATGTATTTTGTTAAAAAACGGCGTTTTTGTTACAAAATTAATCTTTTTATTTAAAAAATTTAAACATTTTGTTAAAAATTCAAGTATTTTGTTTAAAATTTGTCTTTCTATTTCTGTTTGAAAATTTATATTTTTAATTGAAAACTCATTTTTTCTAGTTGAAAATTCAACTGATTGGTAGGAAGTTTTTGTATTTTGTTAAAAAATTCGTGTATTTTTTTATTGGGATATTATTTTTTTAAATTATAATTACTTTAACTCTTGTGTTAATTTGTTTGAACGAAAATTTTACAATTAACCACTTGTAAGAACGTTCTTGTATTTTATTAAAATTTTGCCTGTTTTGGTTGCAAATTAAGCTATTTATTTAAAAATATACGTTTTTAAAAATTGGAAATTCATTTTTTATTATAGAAGTCTTTTTTTTAGTAAAAATAAAATTTTTGCTTTAAAATTCAACAGTTTTTAAAAAAGTCGTCTTTTTGGCGTTACTTGGCAAGGGTCGAAGTCTATCCATTTCTATCATTTTCTCTTTCCCTATCATTGTCTATCTGTTTCTACACTCTTTTAGAGTCTTATATCCTTTTCAATTTTTTTCTATCGTTTCCTATTCTTTTCTAACCTTTCATATACTCTTTAAGACTTTTCTATCAATTTTTATCCTTTTCTATCTCTTCCTATCCATTCAGTTTGCACAGGAAATAATTAAGCTAATCAAAAACCAAATCGGAAAGTAAGATTCGAATAGTCCAGGCGATTTCAATTATAGGCTCGTTTTTCATACTTCCAAGCTTGTTTTATCCTTTTCAATTCTATATTCTTATTTTCTATTAATTTCTATCCCTTTTCATCCATTTCAATTAGTTTCTATATTTTTATATTATTTTTTATCTTGTTCTGTACTCTTCTCATACTTATAGCCTTTTTCATTTGTTTCAAGCTTTTGTTTCCTTTTCTATCATTTCTTATACATTTCTATTCTTTCCTATCCTTTCCTATTCTTCTCGATACGTTTCGATATTTTTCACTTTCCTATTAATGAAAATAATTGATTTCAACATTGAGAATGTTCATCAGAAAAAGAAAAAGTATTTTGATAAAAACATTGGGGTATATTTTGTTTATTTAAATAAATTATAGGCGAGTTTAAACAGTGTAATTCTAGCAAGAGACGCCAACGGAAACACGAAACAAGAATTTTGTGGGAAAGAACGTTATAAAATGGCAACCGATATTATGATCTGGGGTTTCTAACATTTTCTAACCTTTTCTATTCTTTTCTATTATTTTTGTATTCTTTTCTATCCTTTTACATACTATTTTATACTTCTCTATTCCTCTTATTTTTCTTAGGTCCAAACTTTTCTACCCATTTCTAACCATTAATATATATTTTATTATAATTGTATATACTTTCCTATGTTTTAAATCCCGTTCTATACTCTTTTATTCTTTTCTATTCCTTTTTATCCCTTTCAATTCATTTCTATCTATTATGTCCCTATAGGACAGAATAACATGTTTAAAATACAAATTGCATAATAATCGTAGTAGATTGCATGCGATATCAATTCATACGAAAAAAAAGAATTTGAAAACCAAAAAGACAAATTTTTAACAAATAAAGATTTTTCACTCATGAAAAAAATTAAAATTTATCTAAATTGTTGAACATTTAAGCCAACAAGAGAATTTTTAAACAAAAAGTATGACTTTGAAGCAAAAAATTAATGTTCCGCGAAACTGATTCATTTTTACCCAACAGGAATGAAGTTTCAAATCAAGAAAATTAATTTTAACCATAAAAAGATGATTCTTTCACTAAAAATATAAACTAAAAAAATAATTTCTTAACAAAGTGATTTAACCAAATCATTCAAACAAAATGGTTAAATACTCACGCAAAGAAGAATTATTTTTATCTCATAAGTTGGGTTTTTGCAACAAAAAAAATGAAATTTAAAAAAAAGTACTTTTTCTACTAAATAGTTAAATATTCAACAAAACAGTAGAATTTTAAACCAAAAGGTATGAATTTTCAACAAAATAGTTTAATTTTGAACCGCACAGTTACATTTTTATTAAGGGAAGATAAAATTTCTTTTAAAACAGATGAAAAAACCCCTTTAAAAAATAGTTAGATTTTCATTTAAAGAAAATTCCAGTTCAGTTTCTTACAGCAAAATAATAATTTTAAACAATTAGTTAATTTTTAGCTGAATTATCCAATTTTCTAGAAAAAGGATGATTTTTTAACAAGATGAAATTTTTAACACAAAAGACGATTTTTTTATCAAAATATTTAAATTTGCAACCAAAAGGGATGTTTTTGAAGAAAATTGTTAAATTTTCAACCTAAAAATAAAATTTATAACGAAAAAGATGATCTTAAGGAGAAATTATTTGCAAATTTGAAAAAATTACCAGAATGCTTCACCCATCCTTTTCCCTATTCTTCTTCCTATCCTTTTCGATCATTTTCTATCCTTTTCTATTCTAAGCAATCCTTCTCAATATTTTTTAATTCCTTGTAAATAGAAATAGAAGATTCCAGTTCAGTTTTTCACACCAGAATAATAAATATAAACAATGAGTTAATTTTCTGCTGAATCGTCGAATTTTTAATAAAAAAGTATGGCTTCTTAACAAGATGAAATTTTTAACCCAAAAGACGAATGTTTTATCAAAATATTTAAATTTGTAACCAAAAAGGATATTTTTTAAGAAAACTGTTAAATTTTCAACCCAACATTAAAATTTATAATACAAAAGATAATCTTCAGGATAAATTTGTTGCAAATTTGAATAAATTACGAGCATGCTTCACCTATCCTTTTCCCTATCCTATTTTCTATCCTTTTCGATCATTTTCTATCCTTTTCTATTCTAAGCAATCCTTCTCCATATTTTTCAATTCCTTGTAAATAGAAATAGAAGATTCCACTTCAGTTTTTCACAACCAAATAATAATTGTAAACAATAAGTTAATTTTTAGTTGAATCATCCCATTTTTAATAAAAAAGGATGACATTTAACAAGATGGAATTTTTAACCCAAAAGACGAATTTTTTATCCAAATATTTAAACTTGCAACCAAAAAGGATGTTTTTGAAGAAAGTTTTTAAATTTCCAACCTAACAATAAATATTACTATTTATTATATATATATAATTTGCAAATTTTAAAAAATTACGAGCATGTTTCACCTATCCTTTTCCCTATCTTATTTCCTATCCTCTTCCCTCTTCTTCTCCCTATTCTTTTCGATCATTTTCTGCTGAATCGTCAATTTTTTAATAAAAAAGCATGACTTTTTAACAAGATGGAATTTTTAACCCAAAAGACGAATTTTTTATCAAAATATTTAAATTTGCAACAAAAAAGGATGTTTTTAATGAAAATTGTTGAATTTTCCACCTAACAATAAAATTTATAACGAAAAAGATGATCTTCAGGACAAATTTTTTGCAAATTTGAAAAAATTACGAGCATGCTTCACCTATCCTTTTGCCTATCCTTCTGCATATCTGTTTCGATCATTTTCTATCCTTTTCTATTCCAAGCAATCCTTCTCAATGTTTTTCAATTCCTTGTAAAGAGAAATAGAATATTCCAGTTTAGTTTCTCACACCAGCATAAGAATTGTAAACAATAAGTTAATTTTGTGCTGAATCTTCGAATTTTTTAACAAAAAAAGATGATTTTTTAGCAAGATGGAATTTTTAACCCAAAAGACGAATTTTTTATCAAAATATTTAAATTTGCAACAAAAAAGGATGTTGTTCAAAAAAATTTGGATTTTAAATATGTTGTTCTGTCCTGTAGGGACATTAGAGATAGAAATGAATTGAAAATGATAAAAAGAAATAGAAGAGAATAAAAGGGTATAGAACGGGATTTAAAATATAGAAAAGTGTATAAAATTATAATATAATATATATTAATGGTTAGAAATAGATAGAAAAGTTTAGACCTAAGAAAAATGAGAGGAATAGAGAAGTATAGAGTAATATGTAAAAGGATAGAAAAGAATACAAAAATAACCGAAAAGAATAGAAAAGGTTAAAAAATGTTAGAAAGCCCAGATAATAATATCGGTTGCTATTTTATAACGATCTTTCGCACAAAAAGTAATCCTTCTCAGTATTTTTTAATTCTTGTAATTAGAAATAGAAGATTCCAGTTCAGTTTCTTACAATAAAATAAGAAATGTAAACAATGAGTTAATTTTTTTCCGAATCGTCAAATTTTTAATAAAAAAAGGATGACTTTTTAACAAGATAAAATTTTTAACCTAAAAGACGAATTTTTTATCCAAATATTTAAATTTGCAACCAAAAAGGATGTCTTTTAAGAAAATTGTTAAATTTTCAATCTAACAATAAAATTTTTAACAAAAAAGATGATCTTCAGGAGAAATTTTTTGCAATTTTGTCAAAAGTACGAGCTTTTCCCTGTCCTATTTCCTATCCTTTTTAATCATTTTCTATCCTTTTCTATTCCAAGCTATCCTTCTCAATATTTTTCAATTCCTTGTAAATAGAAATAGAAGATTCCAGTTCAGTTTCTCACACCAAAATAAGAAATATAAACAATGAGTTAATTTTCTGCTTAATCCTCGAATTTTTAATAAAAAAGGATGAATCGTCGAATTTTTTAACAAGAAAAGATGACTTTTTAACAAGATGAAATTTTTAACCCAAAAAAAAATTTTTAATCAAAAGATTTAAATTTTCAACCAAAAAGGATGTTTTTTTTAAAATTGTTAAATTTTCAACCTAACAATAAAATTTATAAGGAAAAAGATCACCTTCAGCAGAAATTTTTTGCAAATTTGAAAAAAGTACGAGCCTTTTCCCTGTTCTATTTCCTATTATTTTTAATCATTTTCTCTGCTTTTCTATTCTAAGCAATCCTTTACAATATTTTTCAATTCCTTGTAAATAGAAATAGAAGATTCCAGTTCAGTTTCTCACACCAAAATAAGAAATATAAACAATAAGTTAATTTTCTGCTGAATCCTCGAATTTTTAATAAAAAAGGATGACTTTTTAACAAGATGGAATTTTTAACCCAAAAGACGAATTTTTTATTAAAATACTTAAACTTGCAACCAAAAAGGATGTTTTTAAAGAAAATTGTTAAATTTTCAACCTAACAATAAAATTTGTCACGAAAAAGACGATCTTCAGGAGAAATTTTTTGCAATTATGAAAAAAGTACAATCCTTTTCCCTGTCCTATTTCCTATCCTTTTTAATCGTTTTCTATCCTTTTCTATTGTAAGCAATCCTTTTCAATATTTTTCAATTCCTTGTAAATAGAAATAGAAGATTCCAGTTCAGTTTTCCACACCTAAATAACAATTGTAAACAATAAGTTACTTTTTAGCTGAATCATCCAATTTTTAATAAAAAAGGATGACTGTTAATAAGATGGAATTTTTAACACAAAAGACGAATTTTTTTATCCAAATATTTAAATTTGCAACCAAAAAGGATCTTTTTTAAGAAAATTGTTAAACTTACAACCTAACAATATAATTTATAACGAAAAAGATGATCTTCAGGATAAATTTTTTGCAAATTTGAAAAGATTACGAGCATGCTTCACCTTTCCTTTTCCCTATTCTTTTCTATCATTTTCTATCCTTTTCTATTCCAAGCAATCCTTCTCAATATTTTTTAATTCCTCGTAAATAGAAATAATTGAAGTTGAAATAGAAATAAGTTATTAAAAAAAAGAAGCATTTTGCTCCAAGTATTGACATAAACTCCCTCCACATAAATATTTATTACAGACGTGTTGGAAGAGTGTGACGCCAGCCAGAAATCCCAATTGAAACACGAATCAGAAATCGTGTGGAAAAAGTCTTTATCGAATAGCTACCCCAATCTCAGATTCCACGATTGACTGGCAACCCTCGTGAAATGCTTCCCCTCGTTGGGGGGTTGAATTGGCTACATGCGGGTTACTACAAGTGGTTAACAATCGCAAGTGGCGATTGATAATCCCACCAATTGGAAATTTGAGTAAAGGGGTGGAATATGGAATGCAAAATATGCTTTCTATGATAATTTCATTTTTATATAATAATTGTTCTTTGATTTTCAAATGAGCTGTCAAATTAATAATTTTTAAAAATAATTTTTCTTAGGGGATGTTATCTCGGAAAAAGCTGTGAATAATAACTCTCAGTTTGATGCTATTCATTGATATTATTAATGTAATAAGAGGGTATCTTTCTTATCATCAGAGAGTGACAGAATTTATTAACGCCTTTACAGTCTAGATGAAGCTATAAATTGAAAAAATTTTTAATTAAATTTTGTCTTAAAAAAGATCTCCTTTCCCTCCACTGGGAATAGAAACACAGAACTTCTAATTGCCGGTTAGGTGCCTTCCCATTAAGCTACTAGAGAGATGCTTTCTCAGAAATACATGCATTTATATACCAGGCGTTACAAGTCAAATTTGTCAAGGAAACTGTATTACCATCAGAGAATAACAGAATTCCTTAACGTCTTTAGAGACTAGATGGAGCTATAAATTAAGCGAAAGGACATCTTTTTTCAGGATTTTTTTTAAATTCATACCTCCATCTAGTCTGTAAAGACGTTATAGAAATTCTGTTATCCTCGGATGGTAATACAGATTCCTTGAAAATTTTGACCTGTAACACCTGGCATAATAATGCGTGTATTTATGAAAAAGGATTCTTCTCTCGATTTCTCTAATAGCTTATTGGGAAAGCAATTGAACGGCAATCTGAAGTTTTGTGGTTCGATTCCCAGCAGAGTGGAAGGGGAAGATATTTTTTCAGAAAAAATGTAATGCAATAAGAGGGGTCATTTATTGACTTTGATTTTTCTTTTTAAAAGATATCTTTTCTGCACTGTTACATTTCGAGTTTCAAAAAATCGGATTTTTCTACGCAGTCCCAGCCCAAAATTACCACTCTAAATTTACATTCATTCTATTCATTTTTACCCCCTTTTATCACTGCTTAAACCATTTTTTTCAATGCCTTTTTATGTATTTTTTTTATCCTTGTCAATTTATTATGTTTTTACAGGACAGAATTAATACATCGAAATTCTAAAACAAAGACTTTCCTTTCTTTTATATGCATCCTTATACGATTCTATCCGTTTCTATCCCTTTTTATCACTGCATATACTATTTTTCTTTCCTGAAATTGTATCTTTTCCTATCCTTTTCTATTCTTTTCTATACTTTTTCATATTTTTTTATCCCTTTCTGTCCCTTTTTATACTTTTCAATTTATTCTATTTCTACAGGACAGAATCAATTGTTTGTGATAGGAATTCGCACCTTTTTTACTTAGGTTCAAAATTTTCTAATCCAATTTTATACTGTTTTATATTATTCTATCTTTTTGAATTTCTTCCTATCGTCGTCTATCTTTTTAAACTCATTTTTACCCATTCCTTAACTACATGGAAAAATTAACATATTTAAAATCAAAATCACAAAAGAAATTTCTTAGTTGCAAGATTTTTCTAGCCTTGTCTATCAATTTCTATCCTTTTCCAACATTTATACCTTTTTTCTTATCATTTTCTAACAGTTTTGATCTTATTGTATACTCTTTAATACTCTTAGATCCTTTTCCTCATGTTTCTGTTTTTTCTATACAATTTTCTATATTTTCGAATCCATTCTGTTCCTACAGAATAGAATAAGTATACAGTAAGAACGCTTACTTTTTAGTCATAGTGAATATGATGATTTTAACTTAGGCATACAATGCAACCCATTGTGCATCTGTGTAATGCAAAAAAATATTATATAGGCGATTTTAATTCGATTTTCAAATCTCCCGCGCTCGAGATCTTGCGCTGATTGGTCAAAAGTTCCGAGACTAAGAAGACGTGCGCAAAGACGCATAACCTAGTTATGAAATAAGGTTATGTTTCCCAAGGTTCAACGCGCATTTCAAATAAATAATTAGATGGAAGGAATTAATTGGCAATAAAATCTTCTGTTTTACTTATTAAATTAAATATGGAAATCAAAAACTTTTGACGGTTTGATTGACGGATTGATTTATGTTCATAACATATTTGATATATACCAATTAATGCATTATACCTTGAAGGAGTAACAGCTATGTACAAGTGATATAAGTATCTACTTGCAACAAAAAATGTAATTCGTATGTTTATAAAAATTGTAACCTGGAATTCTCCTCGGATTATTTTTTAACCTTGGAGTTTCCTTGAATTTTTTCACGAGAGCCTTAAGTTAATTTTTTTTTAATAGTCATTGAAACATCTCATTTAGAATGAATCTTGCTACTAATTTTTATTTATTCTTCAAGATGTAATTTATCTTTTATTCATAACAGAATAAATACAGAGATTTCTAGGCATTCTTTGCAGACTTTACCAATTAGTTTATAGATTAAAATGGACTAGAATGTTAAAGTATACATTTTTTGTGATGTTTAACTTAAATTTTTTTAAAATTATTAGCTCTAATCTTCGATGTTAACTCAGTTTCGGAATTAGAATAAGCCATGGCCAATAAACGGATTTTTCAAGAGTTTCACCACACGGTTTTTTGAATATACACCAGATTACATTAAAGATACACTACATAGACATTTGAAATGTGTGCTGAACCCTGGGGGACATAACCTTCTTTCAAAATTAGGTTATACGTCTTTGCGCACGTTTTCTGAGTCTTGGAACCTTTGACCAATCAGCACAAGATCTCGAGCGCGGGAGATTTGAAAACCTAATTAAAATCGCCTATGTAATACTTTTTGTATTACACAGATGAACAATGGGTTGCATTATATGCTAAAGCTTTAATCATCATATTCCCCCTAGGGTCCACCATAACCTTCCGAAATTATGTCAAGCGTCGGTTTAAGGCGCTTCCTCAGGCTTGAAAATTAGGTCATGTATGACAAGCTTTTCCGCTACAATTATAAATTGTTTGATTTCATATTTTCTCCACAGAATATAAATGTTAAAATACACAATCAAACAGAGAGTTTTCTTTCGAAAAATGGTCTGGTTCTTGTTTTATGGCAATTAATTGAAAATTCATGCATTTCATGCGCCTGGGAAGCAGCAAACCGCTAACATTAGTGCACCTGTGGCGAACGGAATATGGGGTCGGATAGCCTAAACGCCTAATGTTATTGTTTAAAAAATTAATTATTGTTTTCTTTTATAAATTTCCGTTCAATGGAGTATAAATGGTTAACATCAACAAAAAAACAAATTAACAATAAACAGCAAACAACAATACCAACAGAACGTTGCATAGGATGCCAATGTAGAAAAATTGGACATCTCTGGCTCAATTTCTAGAAATTTTGAAAATAAAAAATAAATAATTGTTTCAATAATTTACATTTTCTTAAACAGTTAAAATTGTATTAAAAATCATGGAAAATGTAAAACATAATCGTATTTTCTTATTAAAATGCAATTGTTTGGAGAAGTAAATTTTTCTAAATACTTTATGCCTTTATTTAAACAATTATTTATTGTTTATTTTCTGTTGGTGTTGTTAATGTTGTTTTTTGATGTTAAAGTTGTTGTTAAATTGATGTAAACCATAAGGTATTATTTATAGTAACCTATTATTATTGTATAAAGAATAATATTAAGCTTTTGGCAAAATTAACTACTCCTCGAAATCATTCAATATTATGTTTAATTCACAAAATACGATTTTAAAAGTATTTTTGGAAAACTAATTATTTGTACAAATTATATTTTTTTAAACAATTAAAAAGTGGTTTATGTATTCTTTCCATACACCATACAGTCATGTAATACACTATTTAGTTATCGAAAAAAACCTACTAAAGAAAAAAAAATTTTTTAAACAATTATAAATTTATTAAATATCAAAAGAAATGTGTCAAAATTATGTAACTATTTAACAATCGTCATAGAATCGGAGAAGAGAGAAAAAAGTTATATCCAGAAATTGAATGGATTAACCGATTTTTTTCTATCTTTTTTTTATCGTCTCGTCGTTCTGTAATGAACCGAATGCAGAATATTACAATTAAATTCCTTAACAGTTTAATAATTTTTAATTTCTCTACACTAGCTGTAATCTCTAACAATAGGAAAGTTAAGTGAGGCAGGATAGGCAATCAATTTCAGTCCTGGGCTCGAGTCTGGGTTTTTACGATGTTTAAAGTATCGTTAAAAAAATAACACTCTCCGCTATTCGGCCCCATATTCCGTCTGCCAGAGGTGCACTCATGTTGGCAGCTTGCCTCTTCCTAGGCGCATAAAAATGCTTGAATTTTCAATTAATTCCAATAAAACAAGTACCAGACCATTTTTAGAAAAAATATTGCCGGAGGCCCAGTACTGGTTTGCAACGCTCCGTAGTACTGGCTTGCAGTACTGACACGGTTCTGCACACCGGTATAATTACAAAAGTTTAATTTCAAACTTTTTGTTTAATTTTAAGACCCACTATTGCTGCACTCTAAAGATACAACAAAAAAAGGTATTTAAAAGATATTCAATGGTAAAAGGTATTCAAAGAAAAATAATTGATTATGAGTATTTTGTCTACAAATGTTAATTTGTCCTACTTAGAATGAATACATATATTACATTTTTAAACATTATATTAAAAATAAAATTTCTAACGCTACGGGGTTTCGAACCTACATCTATACCTGAAATATAAAAAAAATCAGTTTTAAATAAATAATTTAAATCAATTAGAATCTGTTGGGTTTCGTAGCATAAGCGCCAAAATTTTCTTACAAAAAATTTTTTTAATATATTTTTTCGGGAACAATTTTTTTCAAACAATTTTTTCTAAGCAATTTTTATTCAATTTTTTAGTTAACACTTTACATAAAATATAATTTTTAAGAAAAAATTGATTTTTTATAATGTTTAATTTCTTATTTTGTATGATTTTAGACACCCTGACAGTTTTTTGAAAATGTTAAAAAATTTGACTTATTGACACTTAAAAAGTTTTAAGGTATCAATTGCGGACTAGTCCCAGATCTGGGCCAGACTAGATTGTCTACACAATAAGAAAAAAAATGTTAAGTCTCATTTTGTTTGCTTATAGATCTGCGGCTAAGAAATATTAGCTAGAGTCGATTCTTGAAATCTTTCAATTCTCTCTTTTTCAATAACAATTGTTTAAATAATTACGAAATAAGTTAAACAAGAACTAATACTATTGACATTAATCAACTTTGTACGATATATTCCGAAAAAAATACGGAATTTCTTTTTCAAGAAAACGAACAAAATGGGGAGGGGGGGATTACAAAAAATCGAAAGTCGAATTTTAGCAGGTATAAATTTGGACCACCCTAGTATCTCACACAGTATAAAGATGATAGCCTTCACAGATTTTAAATATAATTGAATTTAAACAATTGGTTCGTACCTTCGTTCTAAAATATTTACACGATAATTAGAAATTATTACATTGACTCAAAAAGTTATTAAATAAAAGGTAGTAATGGTCAATTATGGCAATCGAAAAATAATCCAATGATCATATTAATTTAATTGCATATAAGCAGGACAAAATAAATTAGGTTTTAATTTAATTTCTTTAACAATAAATTAGAATCTGTTCTGTTAAATACTCTTAAATGAAATATTCTTATAAGTTTAATCAACAAAAGATAATTAATGTCTTAACTTTTAAGAAATTTTAAGAACTTTTCAACTGCAAGATTTCTCCCGTTAAAAGAGAAGTTTCTTTTAAAGCGTTATTCATTATTTCCTTTTGCTTACTAGGGATGGGAAAAGTATCGACAAATATCGATACATATCGATACGTTATGGTATCGAAAAATATCGATAAATTTTTCTCTTGAAGATATTTGTCGATATTTTTCTCGTCTACTGCGTCATCACCGTTGTGTATCTTTTTGCAAGTGTCATGGAGTATTCACGCCTGTCAACTGGTCGCAAGCCAGCAGAAAAGTCATAAGAGTAAAAGAGATAGAGAGTACTTTTCTTCCAATTTCCCGCTCTCTGTCTCTTTCAC